>BPTQ01000006.1:49315827-49588858 GCA_019973895.1 Chrysanthemum seticuspe | reverse complement strand
ATGTGTATAAGAGACAGCTTTAACACTGTAAGTCGCTACAAAACTGTGAAGCAAGTCGCTACCAAGAAACTATTCCGAGAGCTAAGTCGCTAGCTTGAAAAACCAAATAAACTTCACTTTTCAATCCAAAAACAACCCAACCAAGATGATTCAAGCTTACCAAATGAAAACCTAAACACTTTTGATGATTCTAAACATAAAAGTACCAACAAAATTCAAACTTTAACACAAGAGATTAACCAAATGATGCAAAAACCACTAAACTTTTTCAAACTCAAAAACCACCTAAAAACCACTATAAATCCAAAGATGTGCAAGATATGATCTAACCATGGCTCTGATACCAATTGTAAGATATAACTTTTCACATACACATCAAACCATAACACAAAGTAGCATATAGATGGAATTCTAGAGAGAGAAAGTTAGAGGTTTAGGGAACTTAGTGAGAGAAAGTGAAAGATATTATTATCAGCTCCAACTCTCTACCTTGGGAGGTAGAGAGTATTTATAGTCTTACACAAATCGCCACACTTTGGGCTGTGGATCAGGCATACAGTGGGTAAAGACCCGTCCGTCCTCCACGGTGTTACTTAACTAAATTACTACTTAACTTAAAAGAACTACGACTACGAGCTTTCTAACGATTACATATACTTGAGGTGACCGACTCTTTAATACCGGGAATTTCTAATTCCTAACAACATATTATACCCTTTCCACTAAATTGTGAGGATTTAAGCCTATTTCTTATTAGCATACATCTTTTATGCTTAGAACTTTTTATGAGTGTGCCGGTGATTTTATTTATTCTAGAACTTGTGCTTGTAAATCATTACCAGACCGCAGTGAGATTGCATTCGTGCGATATAAGTGAATTCGTGTGATAAAGAGGCACCTTAGGATTTAACCCAAATGGCCTTCCATTTTACATCTAATGATATATTAGCTAGCCTCATTGGTTAGTTAACCACCCACATGGACCCATTTGTAGTGCTCATTTTTAGCACTAGATACCCCTAGTTTCACCTTCTGAGCCATCCCTTTCATTTTTGCTTCACCCAGAAAATACAAAAAGATTTTACACTTTAAACCTTAGCCTACCCCTTATCAATGTCTAACGGTTGGTTGCTAGTTTCATGGAAAGTGAAGATTGTTCAAATAATTATGAGTTCCACCTCTTTTGTGATTGATTGAGCCATGCGTTATGTTGAGTTTATGTTCAAAAAAAAATAAATAAAAAATAAAAAATAAAAAAAAATAATTGTGTTGAAAGTATGGAAATAATAGCTAATGTGCTATGATCGTAGAACAATTGACATGGCAAAGCGAAAAGCTGAGGAAAGTGGAAAAGAAGAATGCAAAGTTATAATCATTTATTTGGTTCGTGGAATGTTTGGTAGCTAGCAACATGGGTATTAGACTTGATTTCATTTTTATTTTAACACCAATTTCATTAACATTCCCATGCCTTATCCATACCCTTAACCCTTAGCCTATCATTATAACCCGAATAAAAGCCCTCTTTAGATGTTTTTACTTGGTGCTCACGCCACGTCGGTGGAGTTTTGTTTCTTGTACAAGCTTATGGTAATAATCTAATCATGACTGAGCAATGAGTGTGATTTATCTTATTACTCCACTAAAAATGAGTGATTGAGTGAATTATATTCCATTATTTTTCGTGAGGTGTTTTGAAATGTTAATCATGCAAGAAAATCATTGGATATTGTCAAACATCTTGATGTTTCACCTTTATAAGCATAATTGATGAATCTTCTCTCGTATTTATACTTGGTTGATTTGCATCACATTTTTCATAATCACGATCTTGTCCCAGTGGATGTTTGTCCTAGATTTGCTTGAGGGCAAGCAAAGTTTAAGTGTGGGGGAATTTGATAACACTCAGATTGTGCATGTTTTTAGTAACATTGTGTGTACTTTTATATCTGTTATTTGGTTATATTTGTGTGATTTTAGTACTTAATCATATCTAGAGATGTTTGTCTAGTATTTATAACCGAGTGCAGAGAAATGGAGGAAAATGTGGAAATATGCAGTTAATCGAAGATTCCCGTCTCAGTAAAGCTAAATCCCAAGTACCTTTGAAGACCCTAGTGATTGAAGAACCAAGTTCTACAAGTCAGAGTGAAGAGAGAAAGATCAAGTTTCATATCTCAGAAGATCCAACCGGATCCGGTTACACGTTCAGCCGGATCGGTTGGAATTTGGTCGGAATACATGTTTTTGCCATAACCGACCGATCGGTCGCAACCCGCAACCGTATCGGTCGGTGTGTTATTATTGAAGACCAGCCGGATCGGTTGGTCGTATGACCGATCCGGTTGGAGAAGCTGCAGTTGTCAAATCTTCATCACTAAGCTTCCCCTTTGCATCCAAACGATTCTAGGTCCTTCTCTTGGTGTATTCTAGTCCCTTCCTTACTCCTTGGAGGCCAAGTCATGCATTTAACACCCTAGGCCTTGGAGTTAGTATAAATAGAGGCTAATTGTGAGCATATTAGACACACTTCAATTACAAAGCTCTCTACTCATCAAACCAAGCCTTAACCTCCTGAAATTCGTCCTTAGAAATCCAGAGAAGTTTGGAGTTCCAGAAGTTCCACCTTTGGAAGCCAAAACACTAAGAAGTCCACCACAATCCTTTGGGAATCATTACTTCATCATTTGTAATCTTATTCCAAGCATTGTAAGACTTTTAATCATGTTTTCTAATGATCAAAGTTATGAGTTTATGTTCATGTTTGCTATGAGTGGCTAGTTTCTTTATACACTTGCTTAAATGATGTTGATTATTATATGATTAGTTAGTGATTGTGTTAACATGTTTTAATTCAATTTCAAGTTGATTCTAAGATCCAATTGTGCTAAAGTTTCATAGTGACATTTGTTAATCAAGTTTGGCTAATTGGTAACTATCGTTGGGGTCGAAAGAACTTCGTATTATTCAACTAGTCATAATCATTTTGTCTATGGATGATTGTTTTTACCCATTATTCTTGATTATACAAAGGAACTAAGGTGTGGTTGTAATAGAAACGCTTTTTGATTATCAAATTGGATTGGTTGGAAACATCTAAATGGTCGTAAGATTAGTTGTTGAAAATTAATTGTAGCCTTTTGTCTATGATCGGGTACCTTTTGTATTGACCATTTCTTAAGCAATTTGATGAACAAGTGGATGTTTTTGTGTTTAAGTTTATGAAAGTAGACTTATGAAACTTGAATTGATCTTGAATTGATTGGTTAAACTTAATGCTTGTTTTTTATAAACTAAAATCTTGACGAAGGTTTAACTTGTAAGAACAATAGATTAGTTTTCAACTAATTATCACAACCAACATGTTAAGTAGTTAACACAATCACATTAATCTATGATATGATACTAGTTTAAGCAAGTGTAGTTTTTAATCATCTGAATTTCATTATATCTATTTGCTTTGTCATATGTTTTTGATAGACTCCGTTAATTCAAACTTGTGCTCTGATTCACTCAAATCCCTGCGAACGATCCCGACTTACCTTCATAATCTTGCTATAACGGACGAGTATACTTGCTCGTATGTGTTATTGGTAATATTGGTAATTCACCTTTTATAAATTTTAAAACTTGCACCTACCGGGCACATCACCATCCCAGCCACATGACGTCCCTTTTGGGAAACTGCGGATCCTATTCAACACCAAGTCCTTATCCACAATAAGTATATCTTCGCATAGAGGAGAAGATGAAAAAATTGGAGGTGGGGCATGGGGATGTTTGGCCGCTAACTCCTGCAGGGTGGCAGGTGTAGAGGGGGCGACACCAGAGGACGTAAGCACCTTAATGGCAGCGGTGAAATGTCCGTCCCCTAGTTTACGCTTACATTGAACCAGGTTAGCTGCATCAAGATCTTTGGTTTTTGTCATCCCACCGATGGATGGAGTGACCCCAGATAAGCGTTCCATTACCAATGCAATCCTGTCTGCAGGATCCTTCCAACGGAAAATAGCCCGAGAGATATATTCAAGCTGGCACTTTTCTCGCTCTCCAGAACGTCGTTGGGCTCTATTAGCAGGCACGAAGGTGGTCAGAACACAACATGACAGGATGAGGAGTTGCACCCATACCGATAAATCCCCCGGACATGCAAGGACCTTGTTTAGCGCATTACGAAAAATCTTAGCGAACCCGAGACGTAGCCTGGGGGGGATGCATTTAACCGTATGTAACTTCTTTAAGAAAACCCGACCTAGTAGGTTAATGTCAAAGATAACAGACCCACCCTCCTGCGAAGATACCAAAAGATCGACCTCTCCACCAATATCACCGGTAGTAATAGCCGATACAACAACATCGCCATTTACTGCATCTGATACTGGTATAGGAGGCGCAGTTATGCCATAAATCGCAACTTCATGAAAACTAGGTGCTTGAACCACTTCCCCGTCGGCATGTTTACAATTTTTACTGAAAGTGTGGGTGCAAAAACACACACCACAAAGCCAAACACCCGCTGCATGAAGCGCCTGGTCAAGCGCGGAGAATAAGGAAAATTCCTTTGCAACCCGATCCTTGTATGAAACTTTTAAAGCATCAGTTTTAAAATGACGCGTATTCAAATGGTCAATAAAGTATTTCTTCGTGAGCCCTTTGCCATTTCCTCCGCTGCATCCTTCACAACCTAGTAACGGACAAGAAATCCGAGATGCTTCGCAACTAGCAATGAAAAGTAAGTCAACCGGCAAATTGATAGAGACCATTTTTTATTTTTTTTAACTGCTTAATAAATCAATCTAAATCCTATAAATAAACTATAGTCCAACGAACAAAATGTAACCCAAATAAAATTAGAACAAAATGCATGTGCCAGTGGGCCCCACCACATGATCAAGATGCAGGCTATTAACAAGATGATAACATGCTTTACGTGTACACAAATCGCAAATGCTGGGCCCAAGTAACTCTCATATCTCTTTCAATGAAAACAACAAATCGCATCCCAACAGACCTGGCCCACACAAAAATAAACCAAAGGACAAAACGCAAGGAATCCAAAAGGGTGAAATGCAGCACCACTTCTTCTTCAACGATAGATGAACCCAACCACCAACAGTTTTGGAAGGAACAGAAACACAACCAATCACCACGACCCAAAATGGCTTCAAAAAGAACCCTAAAGGAGGAAACGAAACAAAGAAGAAGAACGAAATCCTAATATCTACAAAACTAATTCAACTGAGGGAGTTGAAGCAGGACGACAATGACGAAGACACTAGTGAGATCAAGAAAATCTTAAGATGTCTCCATAATTGCCCACAGTGGGAGAGAAAACATTATGAAATCCTAATATTATTATAACAATTATTATTATTATTATTATTATTATTATTATTATTATTATAAACATCACTTTATTAGAAAATCATGAGATTTACAAGAAATTATTATTATTATTATTATTATTATTATTATTATTATTATTATTATTATTATTATTATTATTATTATTATTATTATTATTATTATTATTATTATAACAATTATTATTATTATTTTTATTTAAAAACCGTCACTTCATTAGAAAACCAAAAGGATATTACAAGAAGTTGGTGGGAATCTGAGACACTAGTTGTGCTCCCACTCCTTTCTGAATACATAAACTTATTATTATTATCATTATTATTATTATTATTATTAGCATGAATTACAATTATTACACGTTACAATTCTTTTACAATACAACAAATTCGGATTACAATTAAAATTATTTTGACATATTACAAATCATTCACATTATAATTCATTCATATTACATTACTATTCTTTTAAAAATATTCTTCAAACCAAACGGGCCTTAGTTTAAAAGTGTACAAGCACTAACTATACGTATTCACGTTTGATATGTTTTTTACATGTCTTGGTTGACTTAATTGTTGTTTGGTTTATAATGGGGATTAAGATTTGGATTTGAATTTGGTATTGTTATCAATTATGAAAACAAATTAAGAGAGTGAATATATATATGTGTGTGTATGTGTGTGTTTATTATTTGTTCAAATAAATGAAAATAATATTAAAAATTGCAAAGTAAGTAAGAGATAAATAAATATATGTTGACCAAATTTAAAAGATAGAGAAAACCCATTTATTTTAGTGACTTTCAGATTAATGGGTATGAGTCACTATTTTTATTAAAACCTGTCATAAAAAACAATTAAATTTAGTTTTGTATCCATTTCATACACTCAAAACCCACCAACCAAATTGCCTCTTATATGCTTAATTTGTTGTGTTTAATGACTTATACTTTGAGCTTAATTAGTTGTAATGTTTGTATGTAGTATAGATAAAAATTGAATTACAATATAGAGGTAATTTGTACAATATTTATGATTTAAGATTATTTTAAGACAAAAGATTTTTTACATATTAAGAGATCAATCTCCACTATCCATTTTTATTTGATCTAATGGATGAGATTAATTACAATAATTTAAACAACTCACTTTCATCATTTTTTTTCTTCAAATATTAATATCTTTCAAACCGTTAATCGTTAAGCGAAAAAAATATATCATTGCGACAAACATTTAATTGTCTTTCTATAGATAGACACTTTGATATACTTTCGACAATTATTTTTTTCTTCGTATTTTTAACTTTTTTTTTAAGTTTTTTCGTTTTTTTCGTTATTGAAATTTGCATTAAAAATCATATATGATTAAACAATAATTTGAATAGCACATGTGATATTAGTGCTAAATAATATATGATATGTAATATCACATGTGATATTAGTGTAAAATCGCATATGATATACATATCATATCACATGTGATATTACATATCATATATGATTTAACACTAATATCACATGTGATATTCAAAATAGTGTTTAATCATATATGATTTTTTCATTCAAATTTCAGTAGCGTAAAAAAAAAAGAAAAAAAAGACGAAAAAACGTGAAAAAAATGATTTTTTTTTTTTTTTTTGAAAATATATCAAAGTGCCCGTCTATAGAAAGATAATTAAATGCTCGTCGCGACGGTGTAAATATTTTCACTTAACGATTAACGGTTTAAGAGATATTTAAATTATAAAAATATGTGAAATAATAAAATGGCTTTAATATAAGTCATTGATTTCTTTTTAAATGGATGGTAAAGATGAATTGTGAGAAAAGTTTGTTATTTAAAATAACTCTTCTATTTATATCTAGGAAAAAAGCCAAAAATACTCTATGTACTTTTCGTAAAAACTCATTCTACATACTAAACTTTTTTTATTGTCATTCTTCTTACTAAAATTTGTATTTCTTTTCATTATACATAACTAAAATGATTTCTTAAAGGTATTTTAGACATTCATTACATCTTCATCTTCTAAAACTGAACCACGAAATCTTTCTTGATGATAAGGTTTAATTTCTTGTCTTGAAAACTTTCTTTGCATCTCAGACTCCGAACTTAAACACATTCTTGATATTAGGCTTTTGTTTCAATTTGGGTTTTAATCCAGGTAAGCTTTTATATATGTTCTTGGTTTTTCAAAGATCGATAAAGGATTTTTGGTTAGATCTTTTCTTGAATGGATGAAACCCGAGATCTTGTTTTGTTGTGTGTTTCGAGTCTTGGTGAATTATCCTGCTACGGATTTGATTCGAACCTGTGACAGATCGATGATGGATATTTCATATTTGCTTATCTTTCAGATCTTTTATAAGATGAAACCTGAGATCTTTGACTCTTTGTTTGCCATTCTAAAAAAAATGTGACCGAATTTCAAGTAGTGTCAATCATCATGGCTATACCATTGCAAACTACAAATGAAACAATAATGTGTTCAAATAACTAGGTGTGTCATGAAATTGATGATGAGACACTCTAATATGATTTGATTTTGGACCAAGTCTTGGTTTCACTCTTACCATGACTGAATCACCCTTTTCCTTGTCCCCACGTAAATAACTTCCCAGCTGCCGGAAATGGATTATTAATGGAGGTAGAAGATGAAGATGTAATAAATGTCTAAAATACCCTTAAGAAATCATTTTAGTTATGTATAATGAAAAGAAATACAAAGTTTAGTAAGAAGAATGACAATAAAAAAAGTTTAGTATGTAGAATGAGTTTTCACGAAAAGTACATATATAGAGTATTTTTGGCTTTTTTCCTTATATCTATTTTGAAATGTACATAACTAATGTGTAACATGTAAGTATATTGTATAACATATTACTATAATATTCTCAAAATTATTTAATACAATTCACCTCCTATCTATATATACCTCATAACTAAATTGTCTATTCATCGAATCGAAGCTTTGAACACCAAAAAAACCATGAGATCTATTTCAGTTTTCTTATTTCTGTTTTCCATTCTTTTGGTTCGTATTCATCTCCAAACATGCTCACGTACATATTAATGTAACTGTATTCAAATTTCTTTAATTTATTAATCTTGCTTTTCATGATTGCTCTTTTTTTGTTGATCAGGTAACAAGCCTTAATGATGCTAGACTCGGACCCGAAGAACATTGGAGAAGCATAATGAAAGATGATCCAATGCCAAAGGCGATTACAGATTTCTTAAAACAACATTCATCCCAAAAAGAACAATTTACCAAAAGTTTTGATGTAAAGCCTAATATCATGAGTTATAGTCATGATCAAGCACCAACTAAAATGATCTAGTTAATGTTTTTTAAACTTCATTGAGTCATTTCCCTTTCATGAATACAAATAGAGTTTGGATTAAGTATTTCTTCCAACGGTTTATGTGCGAACATTAAGTTTTTATTAGTCATTATAGTCAATTATCGTAAACGTGTTAATTGGATAGTTTTCATCTATATATATATATATATATATATATATATATATATATATATATATATATATATATATATATATATATATATATATATATATATATATATATATATGAAAGTTATTAGACAAAATAAAATATTGGAAGGTTCACTAGTATAAGCCATAGATACACATGTACACGAAAAAAAAATGTATCGATTTTACTTCTACACATAGCGGTTTTCTTTTATTTTCTATAGCAAATCATTCAATAAATATTACAGAAAATGCGAAAGAGAAAAGTAGAAAAAAAAGAAAGAAAAAAAAGAGAGAAAGAAATACATTACTAGGTTTGTAATCTTTCAACCATATTACAACTTTTGTAATATGTTCTAGGCAAAAATAGCAAGTGATGATATTATAACGACTATGTGATATATATTTATGAAAGCATACTACAATTCTATACCTTAAATCTATAAATTATTATATAAAAATAACCAACTACATTATAGAATATCCGATGGCAGAAAAGAACCAATGACATTATATATACATTTCATAGGATTGGTTGTTGCAAACCACATTTTTACAATAAAATAATGCTTCTACAGTGGTTTGTGAGGGAATGAACATAGCAATGTACAGTAACTCTTTGTCTTCTACATAATGAGAGAGAGCCTTTAACCATCAAGAAAAGTCTTATGTACATATCTCTTTTTACACGTATTTATTAACATAGGATAAGAATGACCAAATAAGATACGATTACACGTAAAAAAATATATTAACATGTTGTTCATAACCATATTCATCCAAAAAAGAACGATTTATTAACTTGTGTCATGACGTCACAAGCTTTAAGCCACTAAGTAAAGTAAAATTATCATATTTACATGTTAGTTGATTTTAATAGTTTCTTAAATTGATGATGTTTACAAAAGTTATCATTGTTTTATTTACAAATAAATCTTAAAAAAAAAATTAATGTGCTTATTTAATACTTTAAACTTGTGCCACCATGGCATAAGTTAAAAAACCCCTATTATTTTTATGTTAAATGCTACTGATACGATTCTAACCATATTGCAAATTGAGGAGTACGACTCGTCTAATGGTTCTGACGTGAAAACCATTTTCCTTCTTTAATATTTGCTTGCATGTAGCCTATTTATCATTTTCTCATGTTTCTTTTAGTTTTCTTAAGAGTAGCTACAATCGTCATGCTTCGTGTTCTCTTAAGAATTAGCAAGTAGTTTTATGCTTCCTTACTTTTAATATTGTACTTTGCATTTGATGAGAAAAGGAGAGAATAGAAAATTAATCAAAAGTATCTTATTTCTTTCTTACAGTAATTTTTTGGAGAGTTGCTAATTCAATTACCTATTTATCTTTAGATATTGATCTCCTCTCATTGGCCTCTATCATTTAGTGCTTTCATTGAGAGTATTCATGCCTCCAATTGATGACGTCATACGTTATCACCCTATAGGCTCGCGACTCAAAGTCGCCATGGCCAATTAGCTGAAACCATGGCCAAGTATTATCCAGACTCCACTTCATACACTCCGCCACCAAAATCAAAACCACTACCTCTCAAAGTAACTATGGCTACCTTAGCCGATACCATAGCTAATTTAGACCATGATCCACATACCCTGGAGCTCGCCAACCGTTGGAAAAGCCTCGCCAACCAATGGGATACTTACACATCAACCATCACCATGACACCAACAAGCACACAACCAATTATCACACAACCACTCAACATCCACGAGCGGAAAATTAACCACCCTAAACCTATGGTTAATTCGCTCAATGCCCCCACTCTATTTATTACCAAGATCAAACATGATGTCGTCAAACAACTCGAGTTCCTCTTCACCCGCCTATTATGGACATGTTACTCATATTGCATTGCGTGAAAATATTTTTTATTAGTCTCCCATGCTATCCACCAAAGTTTGTTTTTCTTGCATCCGAACACGACCTACCCTGGGAGTCGCGTGACCCGAGGTACAAAACCATGAGGACAAGTCTCATTTTAAAATGAGGAGTACTAATACGGTTCCACCCATATTGCAAAATGGGGAGTATGACTCGTCTAATGGAGGTCAGAACCATTAGACGAGTCATACTCCCTATTTTGCAATATGGTCGGAACCGTATCAGCTACCATATTCATACGACCAAGTCCCTATTAAATGTTATTTACTTCTTGTTGGCACAACAAGCATTTATACCATCTATATATTTATCGATAAATCATCCAACCAAAGTATTCAACAAGGTAATAACATGAGATGCCTCTATACTTTCTTGTTTATCTTCTCCCTCGCTCTAGTAAGCATTCATGTTAAATGGTGTTCAGTTTAAAATTTGTAATGATAATAATTAAAAAAAAAATTGTCTAAATTTTTTTAGTTATTTTTCGTTTTTTACTAGTTTGCAAGCCTAAATGATGCGAGAAATGATCCTGAAGAATATTGTAGGAACATAACGAAAGATGATCCGATGCCAAAGACGATTCAAGATGCATTGATTCAAGATTCGCCTGCATCAAATGATAATGGGAATAAGAGAGACTGGTTTACAAAAAACTTAGATACAAAGCCAAATCTCATCATCAATTGTTCTCGTGTTATGCATAATCAAAAGGATCATGAGTTAACATCTTCTAAGATGAATTAATGTTGTTTGAACTTTAAAATACAAATAAAGTTTAGTTAATTATTTTGTTTTACAACATTTGATAAGTTATGAATAATAATTTTGCGAGAAATAGTATTCTTATGATTTACCATGTTAAGTTATGTAGGTTACTTTTATAAAAAATTTCAAATTGAAAGTGAATTAACAAAGTGAAGCCAATATTTACTAGTCAATCAATATGGACAGTGATTCTAGCCTGCTCATAAGTCACACACATACCGTTAGGCCAGAAATTCTTGTCTTTAATGAAACTCATCATTAATCTTACACAAATTTAATTATACCTTTTTTGAAAACCAGAACTTACAGGTACACTGGTTGACCAGCTTAAACAATCAAGCTTGAATGGATGTCGTGAACCAAAGCGATCCATTACTTGAAACAAGACATGAGTGAAGCGAGGCGGGGCACACATTATTTTCACCTACTGAATACCCATGGCCAAACTCGGTGGGTACACAATTGCATGTAAAAACGGCAATAATTTTATAACTAAAACCACAAATGTTGGCATTCAATCTATGCGTAATAAATATAATTTATTGTTTGGTGTGAAGATGGCGGAGATGTTAAATTTTTCTCAATAAAACGTAAGCCTTTCATTTGTATAAATAGACACGTTTCCAATTCCTAACCATTGTGTATATCTGCTTTTTGTGTCATCTCCTAGACAATTAGGTAGATCAATATTGACTTAGATATATGGTTTAGATTTTGATCCGTTAGATGTGTGACACATAAGAGAACGTGTACGTGTTAAACGTGTGTGATAGTTTTTTCGTGAGTTTTTTTAAGCATGCAAATATAATGCTGATACTAGAAGGCCTAGCTACAGTTCAACTTGTTGGATGATCCATAAGTCATTCTATTCGTATATTGTCACCTTCACAATTTGCAGCATATGAGCAAGTTTGATTTATGAGAATCAAATGGACTTCCAATTTCAAGAGGATTTTAATTAGGATTAGTTAGACAAAGATAACTTAAATGGGTGAGAAAGCCATGGAGTACTTCAAAAATAGCACTACAACTAAAAAGACCTTTGGTGATGATAAAGTAGTCACCAATTTACATAGATGTCGTCACAAAGAGAATTTGGTGACGATAAATCGACACCAATTTCTTGACACAAAACCTTTGTCACTAAAATAATTGGTGACGATATTTTCTTCATATTTAGTGACTACATACGGGGCCCACTATTTTCAACCCTAAGACTTTGCACTCAGAATTAATGACAATAAAGTCGTCACCAATATTTTCCAAAATTAAAATGTTTTGTTTTAAAATAAAAATAAATTAGTTTTTATAAATAAATTTTAAAAGTTTAGTGACAACAATTTCGTCACCAATATTTTTGTTTTTTATATTTTTCTATTTAAACATCTACAAATGAAAACAAAAATAAATTAAATTATAAGATTGGTGACGATTTTCTCGTCACAAATTTGTTTTTTATTTACAGAATAATTTTTGTTTCCATTTTAAATCTTTAATTCAATGAAAAATAATAAATTAAATAATGATATTGGTAACGACATTTTTGTCATAAATTTTTTTCCCAGCTTTTATTAAATGAAAAATAATGCATTAAATAACTAAATTGCGACGATGTGGGATACACATATTAGCGACAACATTTCCGTCGCTAATTTCACCTGGACAGCAAAAAAAACAACAGCAAAAATGCTAAATTTCCAGATTTTTTTGGGGAAAAATCTACCAAAACTGAACCTGTAAATGACCAAAAAATATGAAATAAAACAATTCAACTTCGTTCGTCCATTTAATCATTCCAAAATAACCAAACGAAAGCCTCGTTTTGACATAAATACAATCTACCATACTACATACCTACTTGTCATCCGATTCATACTACAAACACTTAAGCTAATACCAAACAATGTCAATACAAATAACACACCACATACCTACTCGTCATACTCATCAGAGTCATCACGACTTTGATCATTATCATTTTCATTACCATTTTGATCAACTTCATTATCTTCATCATCCTGAACATATTCGTCCTCTGTTGGAACGCGTTGACAACCGGGATTCATTGTACGGTAGTATTTGTAAACATTAGCTGGTGGATCGGGTGTGTAGACAGTACTCGGACCAGGATTGAGGGGAGCAGAGTTTTGTAATGTAAGGGGAGCAGAATTAGGGACGGGATTGGTAGCAGAATTAGGGACGGGATGGGGACCAGAATTAGGGATGGGATTGGGAGCATTGGGAGCAGAATTGGGGACAAGATTGGTATTAGTATTAGCAAACCATTGGGGAGAGGGAATGTTAAATGGAGTAAAACCTGGTTGATTTTGAGTATATGAGTTAAAGTGGTTCATTAACTGCCCAAGAAATGTTTCCACGTTTGAAACCCGCAGATTAGCCTGGTTAGACTGCAACTCAGCATCCTCAGTGCGTTTTCTCAACAATTCTTTTTCGCGTGCCTCTTGCTTCAATATCTCCGTGACTTGATCCCTTGTAACAATATTGCCTTCTCCAAACGTATAATTTGGGACAACGCGAGACTAGAGCCGGTTCCCGGTAACCTCCTGCCCCTGCCCGCTAGATTCTCACGGCTAGTACTTTCTGTTACAACATACAAGATTTCTTTATTAGTAAGGAAGCGGTGAAGGCCAGCTCTAACTTGCTCCTGGAGAGACTTCATCCGATTCTGTGCAAGTTCAAAAAAAGAGTTAAAAAAACAAGTAATTTGATTATGATGATTAAGCATGTTAAGAAATAGATTACTTACATAAAAGTTCTCGTTTTCCTCGTTTTGAAAGACACCATTGCTTGAGTGAGTCTTTCTCCAAGTTTCAATAAGGTCCTCAAAATACCCATTATCTTTCAACTATACACAAACACATAATATAAAACAAATTAATAAAGAGTTATGTATTAACAGTACAAACACTTTTAAAATTAGGGATAATTCCATATATCCCCAATTTAGACCTTATAATGACATATTTACCTAATCAAAACTCCTAATGACATATATATCCAATTTAAATTGGGGACTTATGGAATTACCACTTAAAATTATCATAAAAATATATAAAGATACTTACAAACTCATGTCGTCCCCGAGCAAATGATCTCGAGCCTTGATGGGTCTTGATTTTGTTTTTTGCTCTGTTTTCGGCATTTTTCGCAACTCTAGCCATCTGATCCGGGTCGGCCCACCAGTCGCACAGCTGCTCCCATTCCTCTCGGGTTCTCTTCCATGATTCCGCCGGTGGCGGCTCCCGCCTTGCATGCTAGGGCGCCTCCTTTGTATCAAACCACTTACTCTTGATCTTGTTTTTATGCCCACGATATGCTTTCCTCAACTGATGATGTAGCCCATTATTCACCATTCTTCCTACTGTTTCTGTAGCATTCTTCCCAACTTCAACTATAGTTTGATTAGTTAGGTGTTCCCAGAGGTTGAAATAGCCCTACAAAATAAATATATGCATTTAAATAAATACACGAATTAAATATAACATGAATATCTAAACAGTTGTTAATGATAAAAATAGATATAAAATAAACAAGACCTCGAGTGTGGGCATTATATGCACTAGAGCCGTCGGGGGAATTTGTTCCCAGGTGCAAGCAAGGGGAAGTTTCTTGACTACTTCCCTGATAAGACTATTCAAGTGCTTTGCATAGGCACCGACAGGTAGGAAGGTTTTTTGATCATTATATTCAAAGTCAATCTTTAAAGGGCGTCCTTGATTCTGTCTATAAGCCCTCCTTAAGGCCTGATTTGTCATCTCGCCCCGTAGGCCCGAACCTACAAATAGAAGTTATTGAGTCATGAAAAGACAAGTAATCAAATTAAGTTTTATAAAAATAAAAAACCATAATCTCTTACCTTGGCATTGGCTCGGTAACTGTCTGGCCCTATCAGGTGGATCACCCCCGCATCCCCACCATGTGAATTTGGAGCTACAGATGCCATCTGTAAAAATGCAAGTACAACAACATAGAAGACCATTTAATTAATACACATATAGACATTCATATAAATATACGCATTTAAATATATAATAACGATTTCATTTAAATAAGTGTTACAATTTTGTTGCATTTCTTTAAAAAAATAATAATAAAAAAAATAGAAAACGAATTAGGAAAAAGCTAAAAAGCTGATTTGAAGCTGAAAAAGTAGAAAATCAAGCTAAAACAAACACCACTTAAGCTGATTTTGTTGCAATTTGACTCTAAATTAAAAACTCTAAACTACTCAAACAAATTGTAGACTCAATTTAACTAGATTATGATATCTAAGATCAGGTCTAAGCTAATTTATAACTAATAAGCTAAATAAACAGATTTAAATCTTAAAGCGCCACAAATTGTTATCAGAAGCCTAGGCTACAAATGAAACCTGTTTAAATCAATCTGAATCAACTTATTATACTACTCTAAACCTAGATCTATCAGTATAAAAGTCCAAAACAGATACTGACCTCTAGAAAGCTACTGATCCAAACACCCCCTTAACTGCAGACTTTTGATTTTAAGCTGAATTTAACTCAAAACTTAACTGATTGAGATTCAAAATGATATATTAATACTGGTAAAATTCTAAAAAGCAGACTTAAACTTTCTAATAAGCAGAAAATAAGCTGGAACCGACATGACATATTTTTTTGGCTTTTTTAGAAGTTTTCATGAAGAAGTTAAAAAAGACATATTGAGACTGAAAATAAGCTGAAGTAATGACAATGAGCTGATCAAGTAAATCAACGACTGAAATAAGCTGTTCAATAAGCAAATGTGAAATAAGCAGTTTAAACATAAGCAGTTTGAAAATTGTAGGATTTTTAGCACAAAAATACAAGCAGAATGACATTAAAAACTTAAAATTACATGGCTTAAAAAGGATTCAAAAGCTTTAACGAAAAAACTACAAAATAGTAAATAAAACTAAGCTAATTTAATCCTATTCCTGATTCCTAATTAACAACAAATGTGAGGTGAGGAGATGCTATAACACTTTATTTTGGAAATTACAATTGATCTCTCTCATCACTAGAATCATCGCTAGATAAAACTTCAACATGAGTGGGACCAGCTTCATCATCAGACGCGTTATCATCTTCTTCATCATCATCTCCAAGGGCATGAGCAATGACATTATCTTCATCATTAATAAGATCAACATCTTCTGCATGACCATCTTCATTATCCGGCAGGGCGTCCACTTCCGTTGATTCATCATTTATACTCAAATTCGTACACTCCAAATCATCTAAACCAGTGGACAATGAAACATCTGATGAGTTGCTGCCATGTATAACATCTTGATCGGACTCTACCACATCCCGGTGCCAGATTTTTCGATGATGAACATCTTCAACGACCTTCCAATGAGGTGGTCGTCTAGCTGGGTCTTCAAGGTAGAATACTTGTGTTGCTTGTGTCGCAAGAATGTACTGTTGATTTCTATAAGCATCCCTATCAGTCAAAATATGCTTTATGCCCCAGTCAATGTAACAACGTCTGGTGCGTGTGGAAGGGTTACTAGGGTTAGTGGTGTCGAACCATTTACATCGGAACAACACAACCTTGCGGTTGCGGATATAAGTGAGCTCCAGAATTTCTTCTAGTTGACCATAAACATATCTCCATTAGGCCCAGATGTTGAAACTCCGTTGCTTTGAGTGGTATGACGTATATCACGCTCGTGTACCATAAATTTCACACTGTTAACTATGCAAGTGGTGTATGTAGTTTCACTCGGTGAAGGTCCACAAGCCAAAGAGAGTAACTCTGGACTACAGCTTGGGTCATTTTTCACGCTCTTTTGATGGATCTACGAAAGAGATACAGGTAGATTTAGATGAGCAACAACTATGGACTACATGGTAACATATATAACGCATTTACGTGATGATCAAACCAGCAAGGAAATTCTGCTTCCACGTTAATGTTAGGAAATTTACTGTAAATGTTCACGATATTTAGAATAATTCATCGAGAAAATAACTTACGAAAAAGATGGTTTTCAAAAAGATAAATAAAAAGAATGAAGAAACTGATACGAACCGGAGTCGATTAAGAGATAAAAAGATAAATAATAACAAAGACAATAAAATAAAGATAGATTGACCAACTTTCGAGAGGTCGATCGGGCTCTCCCAATGGCTTCAAATCACCAGTTCATATTATTATTCCACATAAACATAGTACAACCCTAAACATCTATATATAATAACCCTATTCTTGTAAAACAAGTCACCTCCTAATATTATCTAAAAATAAACCATATCTAGTTAATAATTAAAATACTAATAATAAGGAAATACTAAATAATAATAGTAAGAAAATATCATAATAATCAGGGTCGTATCATTACTCCCGCCCCCAAAAACACCTTGTCCTCAAGGTGTGGCTGCAAACATTCTTGATTCCGGGATCCCATACTTTCCGTTGTAGTTACCTCTTTCGTGAAGCACAATAAGACGGAACAACACGCCAAGTAGATGACTCATTTTTCTGCCAAGAATAAGTTTGAAGTTGCAGCTTCTCTTCTATCCCATACGAACTTTTTTCCATACTCAGATAAGACCCATATAAACAGCTCATTTCCAGCCCCATCCATGGTCTAAGTTCTCCTTTAATAAACTTTCCAGCCAAACCCACAATTACCCTATCACAAATTTCTTGGCTACCCAATGCCACCCCTTCTCCCTTCTCGCTACCAGACAACAACTGCTCTATTCCCTCACATTATATTGGCTCGTAATGCCACTGTTATAATTAAGTAACATAACATTCATATAAATAAAACACATAATACATCAAAGCAAGTGTGGAAGCGTAAGGATCATATAATTGTAATTAACTAACTGAAAAATAAATCGTATGCATACATTTAGCAAATCGGATCAAGAATGAACAAGAACCCTAATTAGGGTTTATGTAGATTAATGAATTGACCTTTACCGGTTTCTCAATTCAATCCAAGATACAAACAATAATGTATTTGTACCACGTTCTTGTACACACGTACTAATACCGAAATAATATAATGCTAGTTAACGAAACATAAAACGATTTGTTTGTTTGGTAAAAAAATCCGATCGACCCTATAAAGGGTTTATACGATCGACAATATCAAAGACAAAGAGAAAACAAGTTTAGGGATAATGTGTGTACCCCTAGGTTTGTTTATATACTAGAGAAAACTTAGAGTCCAAGTTTGATAAGGATTGGGTTGCCCTAATCCTTTGTTCGACCGGTTATGAATTCCCAAGGGAATTTCGGAACCTTCTTGACATCTAATTTTCATTCTAGTCTTTTCCTTTAACACTTAACGACCGTTAGTCAATTACCTTTAATTACTTAACGCTCGTTAGTCGTTTTGTGTAATTAATAATTGAATATAACTTTTTATATTAAATTATCAATCATTAATTCTATATACGTAAAGTGTGCAATCCCGTGATCTCGAGTTCGATTCTAGACATACACTACTAAATTTGTCCATTAAAACTAACATAAGTTCTTTTAACTGAGAGTCTAGATACGAATTGCAAACTTAAGATTGAACATGAAATGTACTGAACTCTAGTTTAATTATCCACGCTCCAAAGGGTACCTTGATCATCTTTATTATTACACATTGATGTCGTGATATGGGTCGATCGTGATGACAATGACTACTGAGAGAAGTTTTTGGAGCAATTTTGTGTTTATTCATAAACATAAGACCTCTTTCTTTTTATAGAGAATAAACACATAAACCACTTTCCTAAAATGGTGAAAACATGGAAAGGAGGGCATCCCATCAATCTCCTTTATTCTAGCACAACCCTAAATAAAAAAAAGGAAAACAAAAGCAACAATTAAAACAGACCAATTTAAATAACTAAACCAGCACATCATCTAGACTTCTATGCTAGAGATTTTGCATGGGCTTGGGCAGGTAACATGTCGGTCCATGGCTGTGTTAATTTAAAGATGCCTCCACCATCCTCAACCGCAGCCTTTGCCCTTAAACTTATCTCTGTAACCCGTTCTCTCAACACTCTGCCTTCCTCACCTTCCATCAATTTCGTCATGGTTTCCTCCACTGCCTCTGCTGTCACATAGTCATCAGTCGACATTTTCAACCTTAGTGCTACCTTCATTTCCTCAACCAAATACACCGTATTCATCTTCTGCTCAGCATACAAAGGCCATGCCACCATTGGCACCCCAGCAACCACTGCTTCAAGTGATGAGTTCCATCCACAATGACTCACAAATCCACCCACTGAGTCATGATTAAGTATCGCTGGCTGTGGTGCCCAGTTTTTCACTACCAAACCCTTATCACTAGTCCGAGCCAGAAATCCTTCAGGAAGAACAGCATCAAGAGTAAAGTCTTTACCACCTGAATAATGCGGCGAAACGTTGACATCATCTGATGGCGGTTCTCATACCACCCACAAGAATCTTTTCCCACTTTTCTCTAACCCAAAAGCTATTTCCTTCAACTGTTCTTTCTTAAACACACCCATACTCCCGAAACACAAAAACACTACACTTTTACTCGGTTGTGAGTTCAACCATTTTAAGCATTCATTTTCGTTAGGATCCACTTGATTCCCACTAGCAATCAAAGGCCCGATTAGATAAACTAGTGGAGTTGGACCATCAGGGATGCATTTACCCTCACGAAGCGTTGCAATAGCTCTTTCTTCGAATCCCACAAAACTGTGAGCTATAATGCCAGAAGATTTCACCATGTTACTAGAAGTGTGTATGAAGTTTTTGTAGGGCTTGCTTTCTCTATCGGAAAAATTTGCTGGCATATCAGAAGAATGGATGGGCGGCACTCCAGGAATATCAAAGTATATATTTAATTCCTTAATACTCTTGGTAGTCGTTTTATGGATGGTTGTTAGGTATAAGAACACACAAAGACCGGAAGCGCCACCAGTATAGAAATAATAAACAGGTAAGCTAAGACATTTCACAACTTGAAAAGCAGCATTGGAAAAGAAATCAAGGATCACTGCTTTGATGGTTGATTTCTCAGAAATGCTTATGAGGGTGTCGTGGACAATTGGGTTGTAAAGTTCTGGGATCCCAAAAGCAAGGTCTAAGAATTCAGTAGAGAAGCCTGGTGGAAGAGTGATCGCTGAGAGGTGGTGGAATGTGAGGGACGGGTTGGTGGCTGAGACAGTTGCGATATATTTATCAGTGGCACCGGTTTCAAAAGTTGATGGAATAATGAGTATGATAATAGAAAGTGAAGAGTGGTGTGTTTGAATTAGTTTTCCAAGCTCCACCATCGAAACCAAGTGGCCGATACCTGGAGAAGGATACAGAACCACCGTAGTAGATTCCATTTGCTTGTGTTTGTTATGTTTTTTTGATGGTGAGTTGGTAACAATTAACAAATTTAAGGGCGGAGAAAAGCTGAGTCAAAAGTCCTTAATAATTGTACGTATATATGTGGCCATGTATGAACCATGTGAAACATATTGTAATGTTTTAAAAAGTTGTGATGCCCATGACTCCATGAGTGTCGAGTTAAAAAAGACAATGACAAAAATGGACAACTTTGTACTGGATGTCGACGTTAAAAAAGACAATGCCCATGACTCCATGAGTAGTCAGTTTTTCGAGTGTTGTGTATGTTGGGTTTTACTAATCATAACAATTACAGTAAACATGTAAACATCATCAAAGCATGCAGCGGAAGTAATAGGAATAATACTTGTAAATTAATTAACCGAATTAAAAGTATATGCGTACCTTTTGCGAATCAATACAATTAGGGTTTATGAAAAACCCCAAATCAAGATCAAGAATCAACAAACCCTAAACCCTAATAAATTAGGGTTTATGAATGTCGACCAAAACCCTTGTCGACCCACCAAGATATGCAAACACAAGTGTATTTGCTCTTCGTTCTTGTACACACGTATTAGTAGTGAATCAATGAGAAAAGCTAGGTTCTTGAATCACAAATAACCAAACACTAATACTTGAGCTTATGGAAAATCGAATCCCTAGGGGTTAGGGATGTGGGACGATCGGCCAAAGCACAATGGGAGGAGAGGAGAAGAAGTTAAGGTTCTTAGGTGATTCAAGATTAATTAGAATGAATGCAAGGGGACTTGTATTTATACTAATTCAATCCCTTGGTCTCCAAGTTAGGGATTGGGTTCCCCTATTCCCTTGTTCGACCGGTTCTAGGACCCAAGATGGGTTCTAGATCCTTCTTGACCACTAACTTCATATTTAGTCCTTTTAGTTTACATTTAACGACCGTTAGTCTAAACTCGATAAATATTAACTATCGTTAAGTGTTTACTTCGTGACTAAATAATTAATAATAACATTTATATATTAATTATTCTAAACATTAATTCTTATACGTAATGTGTGTAATCCCGAAGTCTCGAGTTCGAATCCGGTCATACGTATATTAAATTATATCCATAAACCTTTCAGCTCCCACTTGGATATTACTTAATATAGTAATGACATTGGTTTAGTCTAGCCTAACACGCCAATGCCCCCAGATCGAATCGAGTGTGGTTTCCCTGGAAAAACCATTTTAATGATTCATCATTAATACTTATCCTTTTACTGCTAATACTTCATTAACTGTGAATATGGATCAAGTCATTTCACAAGTTAATATTTTGTTTCTCGTTATATCTGATTGAACAAGATTACCAAATCATCTGAACGTATTCCGGATAGATCTTGGGTAAGGCCTTACAAACATCTTGCCAATCCTACGAAGGGCCCAAACAGTATTATGCTTTGAAACAAATTCAAAGGAGCAAATTCTCTTGACTACAAGCAAAACTCATGAACTTTGCAACACTTCTGAAAATAGCCCTTATAACCACCTTTTACGGATAGCGTTAGACTATTTTACACAAGTGTGCTACATTCATAACAGTTATCTGGTATCTCAAGTCTGAGGATAAATATACATGATTTACTTAATGACAAAGATCCATAAAGTACAATCATGTTAAGTTGGGATCTGTCCTATATTCAATTCATTGAATATCATGTGAATTTGGCATGTCCCACGCATCAATATACTTAAAGTATATTCTACCAAAACTCAGATTTGTCTTAATTCAATGACATTCCCACATCATTGATCGACAACGGACTTTTAGAATAACATAAATTATTCACGGATTAAACATGCAAATATAGGATATAATACTAAGAAAATGTAAAATAAACATAACCAATATTTTATTTCATTTAAATAATATTTGTTCAAAGCATCCCTTATCCAAATACTAAATAGATCAATGCATGATAATACTTGTTAATGACTTATGCCTCAAGGAATGACAATCATACTTGTTGACAAGGCATAATTTCAACTAACTTTGATCTATTGAAATTTTGAGAATACTCATTTCAAGAATTCAACTAGTGAAGTTCTTGTATGTGTGCATTCAAAATATCTTGATATTGCCACATAATATTTCATAAAGTGTGTGACATCCTCAACCACCAATTTATGACAATCAAACTTTCAAACATTTTAAAGTTTGAAGTATTCTTATTCTTTATTGTATAATGCAACTATGCTCTTAGTTGAGCACAACTAGTTCACATGGCCATCAACAAGGATGAAATCCTCCCATGACTAGTATTGAGTGTCATCTCAATTAAACTAGCATCATTGTATACAAACAACAATATGCTCTTTAAAATTTCGTAAACTTCAATATCTACAGTGTAATGTTTGATGCCTTCAAACTTTCAAGTTTGTTAGCTATGACAATTACGCAACAATTGTTGTATTGCTCATCCATAGAATTTTGAGAGCAAATCCAGGCTGAGGAATGTAATTCTAGATTCAAACATATTCTATTAGAATATTCATTACACTAGTTATCTAATAACTTCATTAGATATCAATGTTGTCAAATCATCTTGCATTCAAGCATGATACAACGATAACATGATGTACATAAAAAATCCTTGTGTCAAAATAAGATTTCATTCATGTTCTACATATCTATTTTTCAAATGATATATCATGTTCTATTAGACTTATTTATTTACCACACATGTTTACATATACTTCAAGGTTGTATGTCTAATTTCCTAAATCTTGCAAGTGAAGTTTCATTCCTAACTAGAGCATAACATTTAGTTTTAGATGGAATGTTACTACCCACAACATATAAGATTTAAAGAAATAAACATAATACTCCCACTAGCTTTCAGGAATACTTAGAAATTATCTTATTTTAATTTTAAACCAAAACTTGGATTTAATAGTTAAACATAAGAATCATCTCCTAGATGCATGCATATATCCATTCATGGATTCATGCAGTTTGTTATGTGAATTCATAAAACTCCTCTCGATTGCTTATCGTCCTCGCAAAAGCAATCACATAAGAAATAGTTTTAATATTCCATTGTCATTTTTCATATCAATGAAAATAAGCATGACAATTATAATCATTATATATTTAATGTGCCAAGGAAAGAATATTCAATCACAGTTAATTGCTTAAGTGTGATTAATAATCTTGTCACAAGTCATGCATTAAACACATGTACAATATTTTGTCCATATGATTTCTACATAAATATTTAAACCACTAGGGTTTTCCTACTTTTGAAGAAACTCATCTTTATTAAGGTAAACCAAGTTTCCAAAGTTGATTATCTTTATGGACAACATCTTAACATTCATAGTATGAATAATTTACCACAATTCAATATTAGGTAATATATCATTATGATTAACAGGTTTACCATGATTCTGTAATTCATATTTCTCATCATATCAAATATCTGAGATTTCCTTGCGGATTTATGAATGAGAATTCCACCATCTTGAGGTCTATCATTTACATGTTTAGCCTCATCATGTTATTCACTAGTGTGTTTTAGAAGATTATGTGTTTTGTAATTTAATCTCTTCAAGATCTAAACAAAACTCCCACTTGCTTTTGTAATTTAAAGACTATCTATAAATACTTTAGCAATTAGAACAACACTAAATTGTTTTCTTTTGGGATATTACAAATCACATTAACAGTTCGTAAATCTTGTTCGTTAATAACCTACTCCATAAGTAGTTTTAACAAATCAGAACTTCAATATAAGACTCAATGTGATTCATCACATTCCATACTAAAATGGTATCTTATTAATCTTCTAAGTTTGAGTTTTATTAAGTATATCCAATCAATACCCAATTTCTAACCTTGATAACTTTTGGAAGAAAAGAGGATATAGTTATCTTGAATCAAACAATATGATAAAAGTTTGATTCTTCTAACGGAACATACCATATACATACAGTATTTCATTAGAATTAATATTGTAAGATAATCTAACAATATGTAAGATAAACGTATTACTTTTGGCTTACCTATTTACCAACCAAGTCAACTTAATGGTATAATAGAATATTCAAGCCAATTGCATGCTTTAAAACATAAGTATTCTTTGACCAAGTCAAAAGACATAACAGTTAAATTGTCTTACTTTATATTATAAGTCTTGTAATAATTAAAAGACTTCATGTTTGTGACTTTACAAAGAAACACATAAACATTTATAATTTAAAGTAATCATGAACACCGCATCTTGGTTTCAATTAATTTATTTTCAAGTTAATTTACTATTTATGTCATTCCAAGAATACAAAAATATTTAAAGTAGCATTAGCTTACTTTATTTTAGTTATGTCATCCCTTGAAGTGTTCAACTTAAGAAACTGCAAAAGCATCCACGCCCGATCCCACGACAAGTGGAGATTTACCTTGAGATTACAATCTAGCCAAGATCTCACTTAACCTAAAATGTAACTTCAAGTGTTTCTATAATTTTAATGACATAAGACATAAAAGTAGTCTATGCTATAATCTTGACACATGTTCTTTAAGCAAGACAATCATATTTGAACTTTAATCTCTTACCGTACGATCAAG
Source organism: Chrysanthemum seticuspe (assembly GCA_019973895.1). Taxonomy (NCBI): domain Eukaryota; kingdom Viridiplantae; phylum Streptophyta; class Magnoliopsida; order Asterales; family Asteraceae; genus Chrysanthemum; species Chrysanthemum seticuspe. The sequence continues at coordinate 49,563,382 of BPTQ01000006.1, read as the reverse complement.
AGAATCCATTAATCATATTTGTATGTGTTGTTCCTTTGCACACAATAAATACTTCTCCCACTTGTGCATAGAACAACACCATATAGCACACAAACAACACGACTTGCATTTTGTTTATGTGAACAATATGATAGTGTCATAGATATATATGCATTACAAGTAGATGTAGGAGCACTTAATTATCAAGGAAACGTTCATGACTATCCTTGAGAATATGAATGTCTACATTTTTTGAACGTAATATATTATTTCAAGAAAATCTAGAAATAATCTGAGTCACTACCAAGATAATAAATCTTGTAACTCCCACTGAATTAGACAACGTTACAATAATGTCTTATTCAGTAATACACCATACTCCCACTGGATTTGACAACATTGTAAGTGTTTCATTAACCAGTGAAAATAGCGTGCTATTACGTTGTTACCCCTTTTAAAGACCATTCGTAACAATTACTTAGGTACTAAAAGAGTGCATTATACTCTGTAGATGATGGATCATCCATCATGCTATTAACTTGAAAATTTGAGCATGTAATTTCTTCCATAATAGGTCTACTATCCCCACAATGGTGTGTAGCACCTTTAATTGGTCAAAGCAAAACAACTAGATACAATATACTAGTTTGTCTTTTACCAATTTTGTGGTAGTTAGTCTAGCTTCTAATTTAATAACTCATAAAACATCATACATGTTTTCTAGTTGACCAAAATGTCATATAAGAATTCAATCACCAACAGAGGGTAATGAAATCTCTTAAGTAAAACATGGTGTGCAATTTTCTTAACTATTAAAGTTGCTATGAGTTATATATTAGAATTTAGACAATTCTAATGTTTCTAATATACCTTTCTCAATCATGAAAAGGAATTGGATTGAGTCTCACTCTTCTTCCATGGAAAAGAGTCTATGTTTGTCTTTTTAGTAAAATTTTCTTGATCAAACATTTGATTGAAAACAGAACTAGATCAATTTACCAAAGCCCAAACTACGTTGACGGTTTAATGTTGCATTAATACAATCAAAAGAATTAACAAAATTCAATTTTTAGTATTTTCGATAATTAAATCTTTCAAGAAAATAAAATACCCTTGGTCAATATTCATATTAACCATAGAATTTTCCTTGAATCTAGGACCCTCATTATCATAGTTTCATCACATCAGTTGATCTGCTAGTGATGAAAGTATAGAATAGGTAATCGTCAAAGAACAATAATTGACAAACAAGTTTTCAATTCCTAGAAAATATGGGATTTACAATTTTGCCAAACAATTATGCAAAACGTAAGCATGTTTTATCCCATCTTATGCCTTAAGTTATAGGTCTCACTAATTAACTTAATTAAGTTATCTAATTTAGAAACTGCAAATTATTTAAGTTGAGGTCTCACACAACATAAAGATTCACCTTGTTATCGTAATCTAGCTCAAGGTCTCACATAACTAAATTACAACTTCAAGTGTTTCATATCATTAGATGGCATAAACTTAAATTTTAAAGGGTACAATTTTGATATGTAATCAAAACTTATGTATGAAGAAGCATGCATACATCTTCGTAACATGAAAAATTTCAAAACCTTACACATAGTTTTAAATTGCTAAGATTAAATTCTACAAAGTTTTAATCGATGCATTGAGAAACTTACAACTTTGCACTAAGATGCTTCGTACATAGAATAGTTATACTAGGTAGCTCCAATCGAACGCACAGGGAGGCAGAGGACCAGGTAAGCGCTGAAGCATAACCTTAGACATCCTTTCAGTGTGACTGTGCGCACTTCTTTGAAGCCCCTTTTGAGTTTGTTCTAGTGGGTGAGCCGTTCTAACCATTTAGTACAGTCGCATCAATCGATTAAAATTTCAAGATTTAATACTTAGAAAACAAATCAAATTTCGCCATTATTTAGTATATTTAATTTTCTATTCATAAAAAACCCTTTTTGCTTACTAACATGTCATACAATATAAACAAAAAGGCACTTTAATAAAAATTAAACAAACTCAAATAATATATACATATAACTTAACAATTTAACATATGTAAAACAATTAGCCACATGCATAATTATTTCGATAAAAGCTAATAAACAATTCTAGGCGTAAAATAATGCATACATCAACTAGGGCTTTCACCTACAAGGTAAGTGAGCCACATGCATCGACAAGTCGATTGCGTAAGCCAAAGTCAATAATATACCAATTAGCACATAACGAATTTTTATTAGATATATTGAGGTCTTCCCCAATTCAAAAATTATCAAACTAATAAACATGTTTATATCACTTAACAATTAATAAAACAATAATCCATGGCAAAACATGCATGTTCCACTATGGATTCCTCATAACAATTATAATCCCAAGATACGCATATTACATGGCACATAACAATTATTCATTAAAACCACATAAAAAATATACGTGCAATCCTAGGGTTTCTACAAGTTTTACAAAAAAATAAAACCTAATTAAATCAATTAAGGGTAATCGACCCAAATTAAAAAAAAAATAGGGTTTCAATTTTAAAAACCCTAGAAACCAATAAAAGCATGTAAAAATCATAAAGATTCAATTTTTTATGTGTTTCGGTAATTAATTACAACATATTAACGGCTCGTGATGCCACTGTTGGGTTTTACTAATCATAACAATTACAGTAAACATGTAAACATCATCAAAGCATGCAGCGGAAGTAATAGGAATAATACTTGTAAATTAATTAACCGAATTAAAAGTATATGCGTACCTTTTGCGATTCAATACAATTAGGGTTTATGAAAAACCCCAAATCAAGATCAAGAATCAAGAAACCCTAAACCCTAATAAATTAGGGTTTATGAGTGTCGACCAAAACCCTTGTCGACCCACCAAGATATGCAAACACACGTGTATTTGCTCTTCGTTCTTGTACACATGTATTAGTAGCGAATCAATGAGAAAAGCTAGGTTCTTGAATCACAAATAACTAAACACTAATACTTGAGCTTATGGAAAATCGAATCCCTAGGGGTTAGGGATGTGGGACGATCGGCCAAAGAACAAGGGGAGGAGAGGAGAAGAAGTTAGGGTTCTTAGGTGATTCGAGATTAATTAGAATGAATGCAAGGGGCCTTGTATTTATACTAATTCAATCCCTTGGTCTCCAAGTTAGGGTGTGGGTTCCCCTATTCCCTTGTTCGACCAGTTCTAGGACCCAAGATGGGTTCTAGATCCTTCTTGGCCACTAACTTCATATTTAGTCCTTTTAGTTTACATTTAACGACCTTTAGTCTAAACTCGTTAAATATTAACTATCGTTAAGTGTTTATTTCGTGACTAAATAATTAATAATAACATTTATATATTAATTATTCTAAACATTAATTATCATACGTAATGTGTGTAATCCCGAAGTCTCGAGTTCGAATCCGGTCATACGCATATTAAATTATATCCATAAACCTTTCAGTGTAGCAAGGGACGGAGCCACGTTAATGGTCGGATGGGCCATGGCCAACCCAAACTTTATATGACCAGTTAATATAACACCTAGCAGTAGATAGAATACACTAGCAGTAGTTTCCTCCATACCAGTAGCAGTTAAGACTTAAACATTTTCGATGAAATCCATGAGTAGTTTCCTCCATACCAGCAGCAGTTAAGACTTAAACATTTTCCATGAAATCCATGAGCAGTTGATTATTCAAAGAGCAGTAGTATCTCTAGAACCCAACAGTATGTAGTATTACTTTCTTTATTGCATTGTGGTTGTATTATTTTTTTAAGGAAAATTAATACATAATAGAGGTTATTACACATTTACACTTAAGAGTTAAGACCCTAAAAAATATAGGGTATTAAATTTAGAGAGTACAAAGTTACAAACAAGACACATGCGTAAGCCGGACAAGCAACTTAGTAACTTACTTCGTATAGTTCTAGCATCCACGTCTAATAGCATAAATAATGTAGTGGCTTGCTGTTGAGTTTAAGATACATAATATATAAATAATAACATGTAGACATCACAGAGTACACAGCGGAAGACTTCATATAATTGTAAATTAATTAACCGAAAAATAAAGCGTAAACATACCTTTTCCAAATTGCAAGAATTTCTTCAATCAAGAACCTTAATTAGGTTTTATGTGGTTTAACGAATTGACCCTTACCTTTTTTCAATTCAAACCAATTGATGTAACAATAGTGTGTTACACCACGTTCTTGTACACACGTACTATTAGCGATTCGATGCGAATGCTAGTTCATGATCACAATAGATTAACCAAACACCTTTGTTATGCTCAAGGTCACTCGCAAATCCCTTACATGGGGTTTTACTCGTCGACCTAAGAACAAGAGGGAAGAAAGAAGAAGTTTGGCCTTCTATTGAAATCTTGTGTACCAAAGAATGAATACATGAGGATGTATTTATAGCCTTATGGTAGATGTCAAGATACTATGGTTTTCGATGTGGGATTCCATAGTTTCGGCCAAAAACAAGCCCAAAAGAGGGTTCCTAAAACCTTCTATTGGCTTGTTTACTTTTCTTTATATCCCGTTGACATTTAACGACCGATAGTCACTTCCGATAAGTACTTATCGCTCGTTTAGTCGTTTATTGTGAATTTAATAATTAAACATAATATTTTATATTAATTATTTAAACGTCGAGTCTCATACATAATGTGTGCAATCCCGTGGTCTCTAGTTCGAATCTGGTCATACACATATTAATATATCCATAAACCAACAACTCCCACTTGGAGATATCTTAGTATGCGTAATGACATTGGTTAGCATCTAGCAACACGCCAATGACCCCAGAACAACTCGAGTATGGTTTCCTGGAAAAACCTTTTGATGATTCATCATCATACTTATCCTTTTGTTTCTAATACCATGTTAATAAGAATATGGATCTTACTCATTTTTTAATTAACTATTCTGTTTCTCGCTTTATATGATTGATCAAGATTACCAATTCTTCTGAACATATTCCAGAAGACCTTGGGCATGGCCATGCAAACATCTTAACAACCCTACGTGGGGCCCAACAATATTATACTTCAAAATGAATTTGAAGGAAACAAATCCTGTTTTGACTACGAGCAGAATTCATAAATTTTGCAACACTTCTGAAAACAACCCTTATAACTACCAGTTACGTATAGCGTTAGATTGCTTCACAGAAATGCACTACATGCATGACATTTCTCTGGTATCTCAAGTCAGAGGATAAATATTCATGATGTACTTAATGACTAAGATCCATAGAGTACCATCATGTGATTGGGATAAGTCATATACTCAATCCACTGAATATCATCTGAAATTAGTCATGCTATGCATCAATATACTTTCAAGTATATTCTAACTAATACTCAAATTTTTCTTAATTCAATATCATTCCCATGTTATTGATCGACAACGGACTATTTAGAATAACTTAAGTTATTCAAGGATTTAAACATGCAAATACAGGACACAATATTATATATGAAATTAAACGTATAAAGTACTTTAATTCATTATAAATAATAATTGTTTAACATCCTTTATCCAAATACTAAATAAATCAATGCATGATAATACTTAGTTAATGAATTTTTGCCTCAAGTCATGATAATCATACTTGTTGATAGTGCATAATTTCAACTAACTTTGGTCTATAGGAATTTTGAGAATACTTATTTCAAGAATTCACTAAGTGAATTTCTTGTATGTGTTTACACATATCTTGATATTGTCATATCATTCTATAAGGTGCGTGACAACCTGAACCACCTTTTATGACAATCATCTTTCAAAACTTTAAAGTTTTAAAGTATTTTTTATTCTTTAATGTATAATGCAACTATGCTCTTAGTTAACCATAACTAGTCAACATGGTCATCATCAAGGATACCGTGACTAGAATTGAGTGTCACCTCAATTATACTAGCATCATTGCGTACAACAATATGCTTTTTAAACATCCGTAAACTTTGAATATTATTTGTTTGGTGTCATTCAAACTTCAAGTTTGTTGACTATGACAATTACACAACAATTGTTGTACATAATCTGGGAGCAACTCCAGGCTTGAGGAATGCAATTCTAAATCCAAACATAAATATTACAATATTGTTAAATCGTCTTGTAATCAAACATGATACAACAACCTTATACACAACATGATATTCATGATAAATCTTCAAGTTAGACTTTAAGATCTCATTCATATTCTATCTTGTCAAAGATATGTATTCATCATGTTCTTATTAGACTCATTTATTTACCGCATATGTTTATAATAATAAACATATATTCCAAGGTTGTATGTCTTATTTCCAAATCTTACAAACGAACTTTTGTAGGACCTTAAATATATCAACCTTATCACAATACCCAACCTTTTCACACGAGTAGGACACACGTTAAACACAAACTATATGCGTAAAGATGAAGAAGAAAAGATAAGAAAGTTTGGTGACTTGATGTTATGCGTATGAAGATGAAAAGAAAACTTGTTTATTCTTGAAAGAAAAACACACACAAAACACACTCAAGCACACCCTTCAAATGACCATTTGAGGGGTATTTATACTACAAGTACAAGACGCCCTAAAGGGCTTTCCATGGGCCTCGTGGTGGACTTGGATTGGATTGGGTTACATGAACTTATTCAAGGCTAGCTTAACATAACTTCTAGCCATTTAGCTTAGTCCAATCCATGAGCCCGTTGACTATTCTAATACGATATCTAACACACGTTACAAAGTTCCTAAACGTGAATGACCATCACTTCTAATAAAAATGTTACGGCTAACAATCTCCCCCTAAGGGGTGGTCATTCAAAAGATGCTCCACTTGATTAGGTCTTTACTTTCCTTGAGCTTGAACTTTGCTTGTAGATATAGAATAGTCTTGATTCTTTGTTCCTTCATGCTTTGTGATCAGTTAATGGTGTTGTATGCCGTTGTCAACTTCGTTGGTTAGGTGTCTCCATGTCTTTCTCCACCATGCTCATACTTCTATTTGTCTTTTGGTTACCAATGATGTAGTTCTCGAGTCTTTAAACTTTGTAGATTCTTTGACATTGACAAAGAATCATCTTTGACTTTGTGTTTCCTTTGATTTTGATGAGAACTTTCATGTGTTGTTGGTATGAGCATGTGGAGAATCTACACGATCTCTTCCTCCCGCGAGCATCCATAAGAAGAAAACATAAAACACGGGTTAGAAATAGTCCAGCGCTTACAAGTTTGAATTTCGAGTGTGTTAACAGCATAGTGTGAAAACACGTCTCTAATTCTCACAAAGGCCGTTCCTGAACTGGAGTCCCACAAGTAAGATAACGTGATATACCGACGTACATCTACAGTTCAGATGAGTCGCTGAGGTACACCGAAGCATCACCCCACGACTGTAGACCGTTTGAGACACACTAAGCGTAATCCATTGGGAGTTACCAAAGTGACCTGCTATCAGGGCTGCTTGATGTTGACCCTGGCAGGAGTTTCCATTCAATCATTGAAGATCACAGATGTGAAACTTCTCATAAATGTTCTGGCAGATTGCTATGATCTGCGTAGGACTCTAGAATATATCACTTGTGTCCTTATTGATGAACAACAAGCGATGTCATGTCAAGTGTACCTAAGAGATCTTTTGATGAATCTCGTGGCTCTAGACTCAATAGTGCATTTTGGTTTTCCTGAGCGGAGACTAGGGAGAGGGTTTCCTTTTTCAATACCAACGATCTCTAAGAGAAAGTTGATAGATTATGTAGGGTTCCCAGTGAGAATGAAACAAATCATTTTGAGAGGAATTGAGTTGCTAGAAGGTTTAGTGCAGTGCGTCACTGAGTCCATGACATCTTTGTCTTCAATACCGGCGTCATCTAAGTGACAACCAGTAGCATATGTATTGAACCCGGTTTCTGCCCTATGGTTGATTATGGAGGGCTATTTCTTTTCACCCTTTCTTTTACTTTTCTTTTTAATTCTTCAACCCCTTCTTTCTCCTTTCTCACATTTCTCCTTTTTTCAATCATTCCTAAGGACTTCTAATACTAACTATTTGTGATGTCCTTGGGTAGATCCCTCCGGCTCTGGCGGATTGATGAGTGTGTAAATACTCATCATTTTTGGTCAAATCTGAACTGCAAAACGTTTAAAAATGCTCAGAAATGCATCAAAATACTGAAAATATCTCAAAATTGCATTTTATATGTTTCAGATGCAAAATGTTTAAAATCAGATGAAAAACGAGCAAAGTTTGCATAATTGGCAGTTTCAGTCCCCCAACTTTCAAAAATGGCAACTTTAGTCCCTGAAATTTCAGAGATTGACAGAATTTACCCCTGGACATTTTAAATTGGAAAATTAACATTTTTAGTCCTTTGGTAATTCTAACTTGTCAAATTTGGTCATTTTGATAAATTTTGGAAAATTACAAGTTTAGTCCCCGGAGTTTTAGAAAATGACAAGTTTGACCCTTGATCTATTGGAGATTGGCAAGACCAACCCTTGGACTACATTTTTAGAAGTTACAGTTTTGGTCCCTGGAGATTCGAATTGTACACAATTGGTCCTTTAACTACACATTGGATCCAACTTATATCCTAAATCCAATAATTAACTCTTAAACCTAAACTACCCAAGCCCAAATCCAGTTAACCCCTTTTACCCGGTCCAATCCCAGTCCAACCCGAATCCAACCCAACCAAACCCACCTACAGTTTTAAATAATAAAACCGCCCTCACGGGTCTCCCTTCCCCCTCATCATCACCTGCAACTCTGCCCCTCACCTCCATCATCATCACCTACCCTCCAAACACCCTATGCCAAAAGCAATTAATGCTTCCTCTCCTAAACACTCAATCTCTCCCCAACTGCTAAAAAGTTTTCCCGCCAAAAAACTTAATCAACGGCTAAAAAGGAGTCAGCTCATCCAACGGCTCAAATGACAAGTGGGATTTACTCAGAGGAGAGAGAGAAGGCCTTTTGCTATAAAAAGGAAAGAAGAAGCAGAGGGGAGGAGTTAGTTTTTAGTTAGAGTTAGCTTCTAGTTTTCATTTTTCCTAGACTTTTAGTTTTGGTCCAGCTTTCATGATTTAGAAGGCTGTTACCTTTATTTTCCGTCATTTAGTTGCTTAATCAATGTTTAAGTTGCTTTTGTAATCTCAATTTTTTTAGTATTGTAAAAGTATTTTTATTAATGCAAGTTTCCCTTTCAAATTGCTTGTCACTTGAAGTTTTATACTCTCATTGCTATTCTGTTTTGAGCAAGTTACTGTTACAGTAAATTCATGTAAGCTTGTTAAAGCCTATATGGATTGATCTCTGACCAACCTTTTCTCAATTTCAAGTGTTTTTCAAATAGTCAACGAAGGTCAAACTGAGTCAAGTATGTAAAGTCAACCAAACTTTTGATTCAATTCTGATTGGAAATGGTTTTTAGGATGAGTTTAATTGTTATTTGATCATCACATTTGAGTTTGAGTTAGTTTTCCTTTAAGTTCCAGTTTTGAAAATTAGTTGAGAAGTTCAAAGGAGTGTTTGGTTTAAAACAGAAATTCTCTGGGTCAAGGTGGTTTTACCCAGTTTGACCCAGATTGGTCAAGCCATTGTTTATGCATTTGAGTCAGTTAAGAGTTGGAAATAGTTTTTACAAGGTTAAACTGATCTTTAAGTTTTTTCTTTGATTTCATACTGTTGGTTTTTGCAAGAATTTCATTAAACCATTTAGCTAACTTCTAGTTGTATAAAAGTTTTTAGAAAAATAAAAATCACCAGCTTAGTAGCTTGTTAATCTTGTGTCAAAAGGAAAAAAATCAAAAAATTTAATTTAGTGTAGCTGCTATGGATTCAAAGTGAACAGGTTGGCGAACAACCTGTTCTGTGCACACATGTTCTGTCTCAACGGCCAGTTGTCACAGCTTATTTATAAGCTAATTCAGCTCCTCTTAGGACTACTCATGGGGGGCAAAAGTTAGCTAGCTAGATGAACTTCAAGTTCCCAGAAGCCCAACTGCTTATTCCTTCTGTAGCTTCTTCAAGATAAGCTCGAATAAGTACCCCTTTTGCCACTGTTTGGCGATTGCAGTGGACACCACAGGTCACCCATTTGTGTTTATTAGTTGTTTTCTTTTAGCTTATTTTAGTTTATTATTGCTTATTAAGTTGAATTAGTTTAGGGTCGTTCATTTTCAGTTTAGTTAGTGCTTATTGTACCCTTTTAATGCTTATTTTACCATTTTGTTTTAGTATTAGGATTCCCTAGTTAGACATTGCTTCCAACTGCTTTTCCCATCTTGTTTCAGCATCTTTATCTCCTGTGAATGAATGTGCTAGATTATTTGTCACTAGGTATTGCATATCACTGCTTATCTTGGTTACTTTTGTGCCTCAAGAACTGAAGAAGGGTGTTTGTTTAACTGTCCTAAACCAAACAACCATCTTTGTAGCCTGTTGTGGAGAAGAAGCAGTTTATAGCTTATGCTAGCTTTTTCCAAGTTGAACTTCCTGTTAAAAAGTTTTTTTTTCAATCCCATTTGCGCTTTAGGAAATTTAAAAATGGAATGCATTAGTTTAGCTTTTCACTAGCTTTAGGTAGCTTATTGTTGTAGCCGCTAAACCCAAACAGTTCCTTAATTGGGACTGCTGCTGTCACAAGCCTCTCAACAGCTTAACTTGAAGTTTTCGTAAGTTTCATTTTTGTAAAAAGATTACTTTGATCCTCGCTTTGATTTCCAAAAGCTAAAAAATCAAGAAAAAAAAATAAAGAGCAAAAAGGTGGGGAGGCAGGCTCGAACCTGAGACCTCCCACCTTTGGGAAGTGATAGTGTGTACCTGGAAACCATGCGCCCTTGGGTCTTTTATTGGTGATGTCTTACCAAATTTAATATATAAGGTACTTTGCATGTTAAAGCTTATCAACTTAAAACAGCTTATTTACGGCTTATTTCACGAAGCACCACGCACGTTTTTTATTTTTCTTAGAATCAGTGATACTTAAAGTATTTTCTGTAAAATTTTCAGATTTTTCCGAAATGTTTTAGTATTTTTAATTATTTAATTAGTGTTAAATCGTTTTTAATTCATAATAAAAAATATAAAAGTCAAAAAAATATAAATCTTTTTTCTAAAATTTTCTTTTATCATATAGTACGTAAGAAAATTGTTTTTACATTCGTAGGACTTTTATTTTATAAATTTTACGTTTTTACTTGCGCATTCGCGTAATTTTTATACTTAACGTACATTTTCATTTTAAGTCACGTTTTTAAGTAATTTAGGTTTACGTTTTAATTAAAATAGTTTATTTAAGTTATGTTGTTTTATAAATCATAGAAAAACATCATTTTGCAAATAGTGATAGCGTTTATTTAATATAATTTAGCTTTTTAATTCTCTTTAATTTGCATTTAAGCCCCTATAATTTATAAACTTTCTCTTTAGGTATAATCGATCATATCTCTTTTCCGTTCAAATTCTCTCGATCACTATTCGTTTGATTATTCTCGCACAGCTCGTTGGGACATAACGACCTGGGGAAACACTATACTCTCCTGGACTTCATTGCATTGGTGTCTGAACTGTTTTAAGTTTCTTACGGTTAGCCATTCACAAGTGGCTAGCTTGTGTGAGATAACTTGACGGTTCGGGACGAATCACGGATCATAGGACGGATTTACCTATCCTTAGTCACCTTATAACTCCATGACTGTCCTATTGTTGCCATAAAACCATTTTTCTTGAAAATCTCTCAGAGTGTTTATGATTGAAAACATGTTTGAAACACTTTGAGAGTTTTGTTTTTCAGAAACACTCCCCCTTCACAAGTGCTTATATTGTTTTAACTGAAATCTGCACAGAGAGGGTAGTGTTCGCATTTTTGAATTGATCGACTGTAAATGAGCTAGACCGATTTGAGACACGTTTACATCACTATAGAACTAGCTTGAAATTATTACCCGTCCTGGTCAAGTCCATAGAAAGTTTCTCGAGATGGTACATTTCCTGACATTGATTCCTCGTCAATTCATTGGTTTCAACTGAGTCGAGCTCTTTTGAGATTCAAACAACGATCATTAAACTTTTTGATCACATTTTAATCACGTCTCCTCCCCCTCAAAAATAGCACATGCGTGATATTTTTGATATCAACGGATTAAACAACATTTTAGAATCTTTTGGGGAGACAAACGGATTTGATTTAAGCATGAATTTGGAATATTTTGGTTTTATACTCCCCCTTTAATAAAGCATAATCAATTAAAGGGTTTTAGAGGGAGTTATCTTGAGCACAAAATATTTTGAAAGATTTTGAAAATCTTTTTGAACAATCTTGAAAAAAATGCTCAAGATGATGATGATTTCTCACCAGTTTTAAATGTGGTGCACTGAAGCGTACACTAGATTTTTCTTTAAAAAACACGAGTTTTGATTTGAAATAATCAAAAGTCATCATTTTTGTCCGGGTTTCGTACTGAAGTATACGAAAGCCATCTTTGAAGAATTTTTTTTTTGAGAAACGACATGCTTTAGAAAACAATTAAAGAACTCTCGCTCAAGCATCTGTACATGTCCGTATCATTGTTGAATAACATTTCTAGAAACGTACAGAATATCGATTATACGAGAGACGTGTCGTGAGAAGAATATTGTTGGATTTGATTTTATATTGTTTTTGTATTTTTGAAAGATTTTGTATTTTTATATTTTGCTTTTGTTGGTTTTTCAAATTTTGTATTTTGTTTTTCAAAAAATATTTACAGCGAAGCTTTTTGGAAAATCATTTTCAAGAAGATTCGAGAAGACGTTCTAACTCCTCAGGGGTTAGGCTTCGCATTCCAATTCGTCCAACTAAATCGTCAAACCTTTCTTTTGGAAGGGCTTTAGTAAATATAGTTGGTAATCTGTCTTCACGAAAAATAATTCAACAGTACCTTCTTCCACATGTTCTTTTATGAAGTGGTAGCGGACTCTGATATGCTTAGTCTTTGAGTGATGAACAGAATTGCATGATATGGCTATGGCACTTTTCGAGTCACAATACATAGGTATTTTATCGAAAGTAAAGCCATAATTTGTGAGTTGTGTTCTCATCCATAGAACTTGAGCACAACACGCAGATAGAGACACATACTCAGCTTCAGCGGTTGAAAGTGCAGTGCAATCTTGTTTCTTTGAAGACCAGCTTACTAACTTTTCACCCAAAAATTGTGCTCCTCCTGATGTACTTTTTGCTGTAACTTGGTCACCTGCGTGGTCCGCATCTGAAAAGGCAATTAGATCAAATCCGGATTCCTTCGGATACCAAAGTCCCATGTGAATGGATGTCTTCAGGTACTGAAAGATCCTTTTAACCTCTTTGAGGTGCAGTTCGGTAGGCTTTGCCTGAAACCGTGCTAATAAGCAAACAACAAAATGAATATCGGGTCAACTAGCAGTAAGGTACATGAGAGAACCAATCATGCTCCGATATTTATTCGGATCGATAGGTTTCCCAAACAAATCGGCTCCAATTTTTGGTGATGTTACCATTGGTATTCCGATCGAGTCACAATTATCCATACCATGATTTTTCAAAATCTCAGTTGTATATTTAGCTTGATTAATAAAAATTCCTCGAGGGGATTGATGTATTTGTAAACCAAGAAAAAACTTTAGTTCCCCCATCATGGACATTTCAAATTTGCTTTTCATGAGATTTTCAAAATGTTTTGAAAGATTCGGATTAGTGGACCCAAAAATGATGTCGTCCACGTAAATCTGAACAATCAAAATGTCATTTTTGCATTTTTGTGTAAACAAGGTAGGATCAACCGTTCCTTTGGTGAAATTGTTTAGGATAAGAAAAGAGGACAGTTCGTCATACCATGCTCTCGGAGCTTGCTTTAAACCATAGATTGCCTTTTTGAGCTTGTAGACGTAGTCTGGATGTTCCATGTCTATGAAGCCTTCTGGCTGACTCACGTACACTTCTTCTTTCAGAGTTCCATTCAAGAACGCGGTCTTAATGTCCATCTGATAAACCGTGATATTTTTGTGAGCTGCATAGGCTAAGAAAATCCTGACTGCCTCAAGTCTAGCTACCGGCACGAATGACTCTGCCAAGTCTATCCCTTCTTCCTGTCTGTATCCTTTGGCCACAAGACGAGCTTTGTTGCGAATTACAGTCATCTCTTCATCCCTTTTGTTCTTACATAACCATTTGAGATCAATGACGCGAATGTCAATTGGTCGTGGAACCATATCCCAAGAGTCATGTAGACCGTATTGGAGAAGTTCCTCCTGCATCGCTTCTATCCATGCGGGTTCTGCCATTTCCTCCCGAATGTTCTTCGGTTCAATATTGCTAATTGAGCACAGGTAAATGCACAAGTCGCAATCGGTGGCAAGTTGGCGTCTCGTCTGAATTGGCCTTGAAGGTTCACCAATAACTTGTTCAATTGGGTGGTCTTTTGTCCACTTCAGAGTAGAAGGATACCTTCGATTATACGAGTGCGAGTTAGATGGTTCTCTTAAGCTAGAAGATGATTCAGCTGATTCCGTAGCAAACGGGTTTTCAAATAAGTCTGCATCTAACGTTGCATCGTTCGGGTTTTGAGTAGGTTCTTCTTGAAATGATATGTTTTGAATTTGCTCATCAACTACTGGTAAGACTGTTTGAAGAATTGGAGTTGCTGGAGTAGATGTAGATGATGTTGATGGAGTTGGTGCATTGGTTTCGACCGTTGTAGATGCATCTTCTGTTGGTGGTGGTAGATAATGTTGAGCGGGTGCAGCGGAATGATGGTTTGATGCATTTTTCGAAGTTCCACCATAGTATTTGTTGGGAATAATCCGTTACCATGGATAGTAGTGGTTTACACTGCTTGGTTTAACACTTGCAGTGGAAACGTATTCCCACTGCAAGTTCTTTATTACCACTGCTATCAGTTTATGATAAGGTTAAACGCGTCTAGATAAGTATAGAATAGATTGTGTGTATATTCTATTATGTTAGCTATATACTTATCTTGTAAAGGACTCCTTGTTGTATAAAAGGAGATCCTAGGTTATTGTCTTAGGGATGTATAAAAGGAGATCCAAGGAATTAGCTTGACTCACTCACTCAATTCAATGGAGATGGAAAACATTCAATCAAAATCTTCTTCTACACCCAGACTCCCTAAGCTTAAGCTTAATGAGTTTGAGATGTGGAGGATACTGATTGAGCAATACTTCCTCATATAGGACTATGCTCTATGGGAGATCATTCAACTTGGTGATTCCTTCAAATCTGTGACCACTACTTCAAAAGTTGGTGACACAGATGTTGTGAAAGTTTCTGTGTCTGAATTAAATGCTGAAAAAGCTCAAAAGAAGAATGATCTTAAAGCTAGAAGTCTGTTGCTGATGACTCTTCCTAGAGACCAGATTATTGCATTCAGCAAGTTCAAGACTGCTAAAGAACTGTTTGAAGATATTTGCTCTGTGTTTGGTGGTAATGATGCTACAAAGAAGACTCAAAAGACATTGTTAAAGCAAAGTTATGAAAACTTCTCTGCTTCAAGCAATGACTCACTTGATAGCATTTTCACCAAACTTCAGAAGATTGTTACACAGCTAACTGTGTTTGGCATTGAGGTAGAAAAGGAAGACCTCAATTTGAAGTTTCTAAGAAGTTTGCCTTCAGAGTTTCAAACCAATGTTACTGTCTGGGAAAACAAAACAGACATAGAAACAATGAAGCTCAATGATCTTTACAACAACTTCAAACTTATTGAGCAAAGGTTGAAGAAGGCAGGGAAACTTGGTACAAGCTCTAGTGGCTTGGCATTGTTGTCAACCTCTGTTGACAGTGATGTTTCTGATGATGAAAGTGATGATGATATTGCCACTGTAGGTTCTAAAGTTTCCACTGGCAATGTAAATATTGCCACTTCAGGATCAAAGAAGAAGGTTGCTAGTATTGGAGATCCTACCTTTTATGCTTTTATCTCCACACAAGTTGATGGCTCTCTCTTAACTCATGAAGACATAGAGCAAATCGATGAAGATGACTTGGAGGAGATGGATATAAAATGGCAGATAGCTCTTCTTAGCATGAGGGCTAAGAAATTCTACAAGAAGACTGTCAAGCCTATTCACATTAATGGTGATGATACTGCAGGCTTTGATAAGAAGAAAGTGGAGTGCTTTAACTGCCACAAGTTTGGACATTTTTCTAGAGAATGTAGAAGACCAAAGGCCAAGGACAACAGGTCTACATGGTACAGGCAAAAGAAGGGACCAACTGTGGAAGAACCAAAGGCAATGTTGGCTATTGATGGTGTGAGCTATGATTGGAGTTTCATGGCTGATGATCTTGAAGAAGAACACACTGATGCTGCTCTTGTTTCTGCTGAAGTTGCTCTTATGGCTTTCTCTGACTCTGAGGTACAAAACTCTGAATGTTTCTCTAAAACATGTAGGGCTGCTAAAGAAGTTGAAAGACTTAATGATTTATAATCTAATGAAAGACAAGAGTTATACACTGCTAATTATACTGTGGCTAATCTTAGGAGAGCCATGGCAGTTTTAGAAAAACAAATAGAGCACTATCAGGAAAATGAGTCAAATTATAATGATGATATGATTCTTCTTAGGAGAGAGGTAGAACATACAACTGCTGTGAATGAAGCATACCAAAAGGAGCTTGAAAAACTTCAAAAGAAAATTGAAAATGTCAATTTAACTATAGACACATGTTATCATCAGTCTGAGTCAATTGATAAAATTTGGAATGCTCAAATATATAATAAAGCTAAGTCTGGTATGGGTTATAACACTGCGCCTCCACCACTAAGGGGTATTCATTCACCTCCAGGTATAGATTTAGCTCATACAAGTATAGAGGATTTTAAGGATCTTGAAAGAGAATATGGTCCTTTAAAAGACACAGTTGTGAAGAGTGAGGAAGAGAGTAAGCTTGATAATGATGTTTTGAGAGTGTAAGAAGGCAGGGAAACTTGGTACAAGCTCTAGTAGCTTGGCATTGTTGTCAAATTCTGTTGACAGTGATGATTCTGAAGATGAAAGGGATGATGATATTGCCAATGTAGGTTCTAAAGTTTCCACTGGCAATGTAAATATTGCCACTGCAGGATCAAAGAAGAAGGTTGCTAGTATTGGAGATCCTACCTTTTATGCTTTTATCTCCACACAAGTTGATGGCTCTCTCTTAACTCATGAAGACATAGAGCAAATTGTTGAAGATGACTTGGAGGAGATGGATATAAAATGTCAGATAGCCCTTCTTAGCATGAGGGCTAAGAAATTCTACAAGAAGACTGGCAAGCCTATTCACATTAATGGTGATGATATTGTAGGCTTTGATAAGAAGAAAGTAGAGTGCTTTAACTGCCACAAGTTTGGACATTTTGCTAGAGATTGTAGAAGACCAAAGACAAAGGACAACAGATCTACATGGTACAAGCAAAAGAAGGGACCAACTGTGGAAGAACCAAAGGCAATGTTGGCTATTGATGGTGTGAGCTATGATTGGAGTTTCATGGCTGATGATCTTGAAGAAGAACACACTGATGCTGCTCTTGTTTCTGCTGAAGTTGCTCTTATGGCTTTCTCTGACTCTGAGGTACAAAACTCTGAATGTTTCTCTAAAACATGTAGGGCTGCTAAAGAAGTTGAAAGACTTAATGATTTATAATCTAATGAAAGACAAGAGTTATACACTGCTAATTATACTGTGGCTAATCTTAGGAGAGCCATGGCAGTTTTAGAAAAACAAATAGAGCACTATCAGGAAAATGAGTCAAATTATAATGATGATATGATTCTTCTTAGGAGAGAGGTAGAACATACAACTGCTGTGAATGAAGCATACCAAAAGGAGCTTGAAAAACTTCAAAAGAAAATTGAAATGTCAATTTAACTATAGACACATGTTATCATCAGTCTGAGTCAATTGATAAAATTTGGAATGCTCAAATATAATAATGATTTTTGAGAGTGCTAGTGACTCATCTGTTGTAGATGAGAGTGTTAAAAAGAATGTAGAGACTACTATCCCAAAAGTTGTTAATACTGTTACAGAGGAACCTAGGAAACCTGTTAATAAACCTAGACCAACTGTAAGGTATGCTGAGATGTATAGGAACAAGCCTACAGCTCCTAGGGGTAACCAAAGGAGTTGGAATCATGTTAAATCTCAACAACTAGGTAGTGATTTTGTGATGAACAATAAAGCATGCTATATCTGTGGTAGTTTTGATCATTTACATGCTTATTGTGACTATCATGTTGGGAGAAGGGTAGTCTATGGGAATAAAAGGGTGGAGTCTAACAGATATCAACATAATGTACACCCTAGTTCTAATTGCAAAATGGTCCCAAGAGCAGTTCAACTTAGAAGTGGCCTTAAAATACTTGCCACTGCAAAAACTGTTAACATTGCTCACCCTAAGTCACCTGTTAAAAGTGCAAATACCAAAAAAAGCTTTGTAAAATCTGCACAAACAGAAAAAAGGACCTTTCATGCTAAAAAGGTTAACAATAACCAACAGTGGGTACCTAAAAAGAAACCAGCAGTTTCCACAGCTCATTCAAGAAAAGGAGGGACATGGGCAATGCTGTGAAGGCCTCAGCACGTTGGGAATGGAAACCTAAAGGAAACACCTCTACAACCAATCCCAATGGTATATCAATGACCTTTGATAGATTTAACTATATTGATACACAAGGCAGATCCAAGTCAATCATGGCTTGGGTCCCCAAAAGAAACTAACTCTTTACTCGTATGTGCAGGAACATCCAAGGACTAAATGATTTGATCTTGTATTTACATATTATGGGTGTTCAATGCACATGAGTGGCAACAAGTCTTTTCTTTCGATTTTGTGCATACTAATAGACTGTCTGTCATTTTTTGTTAATGAAGTTAGTGGATTGAGATGTGTGATGCAGGAACACTAACGATAAAAGAAAACATGGGTTATTATTTTTATTACAAAACTGCACTAAAAGTGCAGTAAAATTACATCCATAAGGTACAGAGTACAAACATTACTACATCAACTGAAATAACAACCACAAACAACCCACCCCCTTCCTACCCATCATCAATCCTTTATGGCTACTTGGGAAAGCCCCAACTTGACATCTCCTTAGGAGCTCCATGTCTGTTGATCCAGTCATACACCCTAGGGCTTGCTAAACCCATCACCACTATACCAGTAGGTGGTGAGGATGATGAAGGAACTGTTGTTGGTGGTGCTGGTAGCAATGGTAGTGAATGTGATGATTGCAGTTCTTCAGCAGGTGCTATTGCTGCAAGAGGAGGAATACTCAAGACTCTTCCAGAGGTCTCATCATCTGAAACATATGGAGACACATAGGAGCTGATCTCTGAGCTATCTTCTTTGATTATTGCATCCTGAGGCTCTGCTTGTAGTGATGAAGGTTCAGCAGAAAAAGGATTTGAAAGAGCATGTGCATGCTTTCTCTTCCTGGATACAACCTTCTCATACTCTTCTTTTTCCACTCTCCCAGGGTTTTTCAAGACAAAATCATCCCAGAAACTATCAGATGAACTGCTAGAAGAGAGATTGATTGGGCTTGATTGACTCATGTTGTTGCTTTGAGAGTGAAAGTTTTGGAGTATGTGATTTGAGTGATTTGTGTTGAATGGTTTGTTTATTATAATGTTAAGTTGGATTTATGAAATTAATGAGGGGAAGGTGCAAGTAGTTGAGGAGTAAATTGGAGTACTGTGCTCTTGGAAAGTGTATCAATGCTTGTGTGTTGACTTTATTGAGTATAGCCACTGCTATGCTTAATTCTTTCAATATATTAGCCATTGCCAACACAATAGTGATTCCAGTATTTATGATTAATGATTTGCAGTTTGAAGAATTCCTTATTTACAATTAAATTGTTACTCTTTGATGAATCGTTGCTCTAGGTTATTAAGACCCTATCTAAGTTATCCACTGATGATTCAGCTGACATTTGGTTACAGTGGGAACTCTATTGCAACCAGTGGTAACATGCTTTCAGTGGAAAAAGGAAAAACAGAGGAACTTCATTCCTAGCAAATATAAAACAGATGAACTTCATTACAATCAAGAGTACTCCTAGTAAACCAAACACATAAGACTGAAACCTAGCATATTCTTCATCTGACTTCAGCTATTCCATTGGTCTCTTGCCCTTGCCCATATACTTATGTTTATTCTTCTGGGCTCTCTTTCTCTTGTTCTCAAAGGTGGATTGCATTCTTGGACATGGAAGCCCAAGAATCTGTGGAGGAGGTTTTGGTAGCATTGCAGGTCTTGTTGGAATGGATATCTGCTTCATATTGGAGATAGCTGTTCCCAGTGCTATTGAAAGAGCTTTTGTCAACTCCTTAGCCATGGAATAGGTTTCATCATTTGCATCATCATCATCTGATGCATCGGAGTAGAACTCAAGAGATTTTGCAGGCTTAGCTGAAGGCTTTCGCTTAGCAGTTTCTTTGGTATATCTTTTTGATGAAGACCCAGCCCCTGGTGGAAAGTATCCAAACCATCCTGATACTTCTGAAGATGATTCTGATTCGATTACATACTCTTCTTCTGAGTCAGAAGAGATGTTGATTATGTTGGAGGGATTGCTCATGCTTATGATTTTGGGGTTATTGTGTTTGAATGAAAGTTGGTTAAGTTTACCTTAAGCCAAGTCTCCTTATATAGACAAAGTCGGTTGAAGGGTTATTTAATGAAGATATTTACCTTTTTCTTATTTTGGTAGGTAAAGGAGTAAATATAGATATTATTGAGTTGACTTTGGAAGATATTTTGCTTGGGAAATAGTTTGGTTAAAGGTAACTTTGGTAAATACCAAGTTGATTATTCTCATCTTGTATGAGTTTGTATATCAAGTTTTGATGAGGAGTTTTGGAGTTAAAAGGTGTATATTTGAGATACACAATAAATGGTTATTGATTCACCATGTCTAGTACACATAAGAATCAACTAGTCCAGAGCAAACGGCTACTGGTAAAGACTTGACAAATCCATTTATGGTTGATAGTTTACCAAAAACTATATGGTTATCAACTCACCATATTCTTTATGATTAAGAGTTGGCTAGTCCATAGCAAACGGCTCATGGTAAAGACATATCAAATCCGTTGATAGCTGGTAGTTTGCTAAAAACTATGATGGGAGCAGTCTAGTTTACTAATGATTTTATTTCCCACTGCTCTTTGAAATTTTTGTGAAAAAATTACCACTGCTAGTTCACAGTTTCCACTGACAGTGTTATTTTACCACTGTTGTTCTAGCCGTTACAACTGATTGTGTCAGTAATTAATTTTTTACTAGCCGTTGAAAGTAACCACTGATAGTCATATATATAGGGTTAATATTTTAAGTAAATTATCTTCTTTCTATATTATAACTACTTTCTAAAGATAATTTTACTTGCGCATCAATTCTAAACCCTAACCCTTTATATCTTTTTCTCTCAATTGGCTAGTCATTCTTTCAATTCTTACTGACATAATAATATTTTTCAGTAAAAGTTTCTATGGCATCTTTGAACTTTGCAGATGAGCACAACCTAGTGGCCTACCTATAAAAGTCTAACGAGAAGAGTGGCCCTGTTTTTCATCAGATTGTGGATTTTCTTCATACCACTCATATAAGGTATGCTTTGCTTTTCAAACCCACAATCTATATCTATCAAATCAAACAGTTTTGGACTTCTGCTCAGTCCATAACACTTGAAATTGGAGATACACATGAAACAGTGGATGCTCTCAGAGCCACTGTAGATGGGGTAACCATTGATGTTACTGAGGCATCCTTGAGGAGATTACTTCACTTGGATGATCTTAATGGTCTCATCACATTACCTATGTCTGAAATTCATGATACTTTATCATCCATGGGGTATGATACCACTGACAAAAATGCTACTTTCAAAAAGAGTGGTTTTTGTCCCCAATGGAGATTTTTGATTCATACTTTGTTACATTGCCTTAGTCCTAAGAAAACATCTTATGAGAAATTTAGTTCAACCATGGCTTATCCTTTGGTTTGTCTAGTTTCTGATAGGATTTTTAACTGGTCACATTATATTTTTAAAAGTATGAAAGGCAATGTACAAAGTAAAACCAAATTTTTAATGTATCCAAGGTTTGTGCAAGTTGTGCTTAATGAATTTCAACTGCAACCTCACACTACTGTTTATCAAATCAGTTGCCTAAAGCCTAAAGTTTTTCAAAATTTGAATAAAGATGGCAATATGATTTTTACACCTCTCCTACCCCAAATGCTTGCTAAAATTTCATCTGAACAAACTACACCTATAATTGATGTACCCAACATTGATTATACACCACCAATTTCAAGAACCTATGAAAGAAGGTCAAAACAGTCAACTCCTCTCATGACAACACAACAAGTTTCTGAAACTTTTGGTCTAGGAACAAGCAGTGGTGGTTCTAGACTTCCACCTAGTCCTACTATGGAGGAATCTGGACCTTTGCCCCATGATTCACCTCTCCCAACAGGTAACACAGTTGGAAGTGCTGAGGGCAGTGGCAACCAAATGGAATTAATGGTTTTGTGTACCCAATTAGCAAAGCAGGTTGAGTTTCTACAAAAAGACTTGGCTACTGTTAAGAAGAACCATGCCAAGGATGTTCAATTATTAAAGACAGAGATTCAGACCTTAAAGGAAGAGATGCAGAGGTTGAAAAAGCACAGGCAGACTGCAAAGATGGTGATTTCATCTTCATCCTCACCTTCTAATGGTGATTCAGCTGATCAAGATTTGGGAAATTCCTCCAAACAGAGGAGGAAAACAGGTTCTGACACTGAGGAGAGGAAAATTGATTTTGAAGATGAAGGAGATACTAGTAAAGGAGCAAAAGAAGCTGATACTCATGGAGAGCAACTTGAAGATCAAGACATTTTCCAAACTGCACCTGATTTTACCACTGATTTTATTTCTACTGCAGAGCCAAATATTGCCACTGCAAGTGAAGAATTTGATAAATTGAAGACAAACAAGGGTAAAGCAGTTATGGAAGATGTACAGCAACTTGAAAGTAAGATTTCAAAGAAAAGACAAGTTCAGATTGATCTTGATAGAGAAATTGCTAAGAAGATAGCAAAAGATCAAATTACTGAGAAAGTTGCTGAAAAGAAAAGATTGCAGGAGATGGAAGTTGTAAGCTTTTTGGAAGCTAAAAGATTGGACAGAATGGAAGATACTGATTCAATTTCTACTGTTCAACCTACAATTATGAAAGAAAAATCTCCAGAGTTTAGCTATGTTCTTATTGAAGAAGATATTCAGTTTCTGGTAGCTAATAATCCAGAAATCAAGAAAAAGGCAATTGACCTAGTTGTTGATGCATCCTTAACTGAGGAACAAAGAACAGCTCAGTTGAAGGATGTCATCATAATGAAGAATAATCAAGCACTTGATAATGTAATCAGTTCAGTCAAGAAGAATTAGAAGAAACAAAGACAACCAACCAAGGCACAAATACTTGCATATATGAAGACTTATTGTTGTCATGTTGGTAACTGGAAAAGGCATCAATTTAAAGGAATGTCTGATGATCAAGTTGAAAGGGCTTACTACAGAACTGTGAAACAAGATAAATCTTTTATTCCAATGGGTTCTGAAGAAGAAGAAAGAATATTTCCTAGATTGAAGAGAAAGGCCAAATTAGTGATTCTCAAACTATTAAGAAGACTAAGGTTGATGAAGATTCTACAAAGTCTACTGAGAAGGAGATTCCTACTGAGAAGTTCACTAAAGAACAAATGACTGAAATGATTGTGATTAAAGACAGAGATTTTTATCCAGAACCACTGCAAATTCGACATCCTATCATTGATTGGGAAGTTTACACTGCTAGCAATCTTGCTTCAACATGGAAGATTACAAGGCTAGGAGGAGAAACTTCATCTTTCATAACATTTGAAGATCTTATTAAAGCTTTTGACAGAGATGACCTTAATACACTATGGAAATTAGTTCAAGAAAGGTTTAATGCTCAAGATCTCAAAGATGCAAAGGAGATGCAGTTATGGGTAAATCTTAGAAGGCTTTTTGAACCAAATGCTGATGATGACTACTGGAAAACCTTATTCACATGTCTTGATACAAAATGGTTTTATTATGATTCATGTGAAGTTCATCATGTCTCTACAGCTAATGGAGAAGACTTTTTCATGCTTGCTGAGAAAGAATATCCACTTAGAGCTGGAGCTCTTACAGCAATGTTAAGCTTACACATAAGAGTCAATGAAGATAATGAGAAGGTCAGAGCATTATTACAAAGGATTCAAGATCAATGTTCAAGAGCTATACAAAAGTTAAGAGAAAAAAAGTGAAGTGTTTGATTGAATTCCCCAAATCCTTGAAGTTAATGCATATTGAAGAAACTTATTGATTTGCAGAGAAATCAGAAGTTTAGGGGAGGATTGTTGGGAATAATCCGTTACCACGGATAGTAGTGGTTTACACTGCTTGGTTTAACACTAGCAGTGGAAACGTATTCCCACTGCAAGTTCTTTATTACCACTGCTATCAGTTTATGATAAGGTTAAACGCGTCTAGATAAGTATAGAATAGATTGTGTGTATATTCTATTATGTTAGCTATATACTTATCTTGTAAAGGACTCCTTGTTGTATAAAAGGAGATCCTAGGTTATTGTCTTAGGGATGTATTACATTACAATATTACGAAAGCTTCAAGGTGTAACCCTAGTGATAAGTCTAGATCACTCGTATTATTTCATTAATAATATTGGAGCTTGAGTTTTGTGTTTATTTGTGTTTATTCTCATACATCATATAATTCGTCTTCTAAGTATTACTTAAGTAAATTCCGCTTGTATGATAATATTATACAAACTATCATTGACACAAAGGAGTGTGTCCCAGATCCATCAGTATTCATCGAACATTAACTCAAAGAAATTCTCCCATTCTTGTTCATGAGGTGTGGCAGCAAAAGTTGATGGAGCTCTATGGTGTACGAGTCCTGAACTGATGTGTCCAGAAGTCTGCGGGTTTGGTGCGGGTTCTAGAGCGAGTCTCTCAGAAGCCATCTGTGAAAGTTCATCAAAGTTCACATTCATCGTCTCCATGATCCTCCCAGTTCTCCGGTTATACACCCTGAATGCCCTCGAGGTATCTGAATATCCAATGAAGATTCCAATATCACCTTTAGCTTTCAGTTTCCCTAGATCTTCTCTGTCGTTTTTCGGATAGCACAAAGTGCCAAACACGTGAAAGTAAGAGATATCAGGTTTTTTGTTGTTCACTATTTCATATGGGGTTTTATTGAATCTTGGATGGATTAAGGATCGGTTCTGAGTGAAACAAGCAATGGCAACAGCATCATCCCATAGAAATAACGGTGCACTGGAATAAATTAGCATTGTGCGAGCAGCTTCCACAAGAGTTCGATTTCTTCTTTCAACTACCCCATTCTGCTGTGGAGTTCTAAACACTGATGTCTGATGAGTTATTCCAACATCTTCAAAATAAGCTCTTAACTCCTGATTTGTGAATTCAGTGCCGTTGTCTGTTCTTACAACTCTTACTGGAGCTTGAAGAAGTACTTGGATACGTTTCAGGAAGGTGATGATGATGCCTGGTGCTTCGTCTTTTGATCTCAAAAACCTAACCCATGTATATCTTGAATAGTCATCGACGATAACAAGAATATACTTTTTTCCATTAATGCTTTCAACTCTCATTGGGCCACATAAGTCCATGTGCAACATATGCAACCTTGCTTCCGAACTAGGTACGGGTTTGGGTTTATATGATGCTCTTTTTCTTTTTCCTTGTTCGCATGATGGACATAGGTGATCATTGGTGTATTTGAACTTTGGAAGTTCGTTGACGATGTTGTCTTTGGCCAGTTTTTGATTGTGTCAAAATTGAGATGGGATAATCTTCGATGCCACAACCAAGAATTTGTTCCAGATGCTCGTGTCATAAGACATATTGGTGATGAAGAGGCCATTTGGTTAATGTCGATAGCATACAAGTTTGTATCACTATTCCCAGTTAAGAGATCAGTGCCATTCAAGTTTCTAACGAAGCATTTTTCCTAAAAGCAACCTCTAAATCTGCATCACAGAACTGCCCGACTGAAAACAAATTGTGTCCCAACCCTTCGACATAGTAAACCCGAGTGATCAAATAATTTCCAAAAGGTAGATCTCCATAACCCATGATAGCTGCTACATGATCATTTCCAAAATGTACGGTTCCCATGAATTTCCAGACGAAATTGATCAGCAGCTTCAGATTCCTGGTCAAGTGCTTGGAGCAACCCGAGTCGATGATCCAAAGACATATTTCGATAACCTGCCAATAACAGAAGAAGAAGATTTTGGAAACTGTTTTGATTTTGGTTCCTTTGGGTTAGAGGTAAAATACTGATCACACTCATAGAAGTTATCTATTGGTAAGACAGGTTCATCACTCATTCTACCATTCTGGAGTGTGAAAGTTCTACCCGTGGGTTTCCAAATGTCATCCCTAAAGTAAACATTAGGCTCCATATCAGTAGTGTAAAGCCTAAGTCTCGCAACTAGTCTTCCTATTCGTTTAGCATAAGTTCTTTTGGGAACATTCTTCTTAACATGCTTAACAATCTCATTCTTAGAAACACAATCATCATGAACATTAGTTAAAGATTTCTTGCAAGTTAAACAAAGAGATTCAACACATTCATTAGACTTAGCAAGTTTCATAGGTTCATCACATTCAGATGAAATGTCTTTCTTATTACAAACGGTAAACTCCTAGGGTGTTCTTCTACTTTCTTCTCTTTATTCAAGCGACTACTCTTAGAGGCAAGCGAGACTTTGTTGTTCCTTGTATTGCTCTTAGGCTTTAGTCTGCTGCTCCTAGAGGTGCTTCCTAGTCCTGTAGAAGGTAAGGCACACTCATTAGGATTCACAATTTTATCTAGAGAATTGGTTTCAGCTTTCCTAGTCTCTTTGGAGTGCCTTTCTAAACTTATGTCATTTGTTCCATATGTTTTAGATGTGGAAGCAGACGCATTAGTGGTACTCATCCTAAAAAGGCTAGGTGCTAAAACTTTTGGTTTCTCGATAACCGCTTTTCCTTTTTCAACATTTTGTTTAGGCAAGGCAGGTGGATTGACTGGTTTGGATAAATCATTTTTCTCATTGACTTTTGGAGGAGGCATAGAAACAGACATTTTTGGTTTTAAAACCGGTTTGAGAACATTTGCTTTCTCCTTAGTCAATGGTTTTGAAATCTTAGTATCCACTGCCTTTCCTTTTTGACATTCCAGCTGAGCCCTCAAAAGATCATTTTTCGCTTGCATGTCATTGTAGGCACGCTCATACGACAGTTTGTCATACTTGCATTCCTCAGTTTTTCGATCAAGTTGTTTAAAATATGAGACAGTTTCTTTTTCAAATTTCTCAAGTGCTTTTTCATATTTTGAAATAATTTTGGAGGTCTCAGACTGGAGTCTTTCAAGATCTTCAACAGAATATGTTTGTAAAATAATGGACATAATATCAGTAGTCAGAACATCTTCGAAGAGAGAGTCATTTAAATTTTCCAAAAATTTGATGTGTTCGACACAGTCATTAGCTTGCTTTACCAGGGATTTATGGTCCTTGACAAAGTCAGCTGTTTCTTTCAAAAACGCTTGTTCAAAATGAATTACCCTTGAGTTGATGTTATTCAGCTGAGGGGCAATTTGAGTTTCAAAATACTTTTTATTTTCATTATCAAAACTATTAAACCAGATGTTTGTTGTAATATTGGTTTTAGTTTTAACAGTGTCTTGAAGATCTGCAATTCTAGTTTTCACATTTTCTAAAATACTTCTCGCATCACTTGTGTTAAAAGGATTGTTTGAAGACATTTTTTCAATGTTCAAAAGAGAATTTGAGACAACAACTGGTTTTGAAACAGATTTTGAAACAGGTGTTGA
The DNA here is from genome assembly GCA_019973895.1 of Chrysanthemum seticuspe. Taxonomy (NCBI): domain Eukaryota; kingdom Viridiplantae; phylum Streptophyta; class Magnoliopsida; order Asterales; family Asteraceae; genus Chrysanthemum; species Chrysanthemum seticuspe. Next base: position 49,535,416 of record BPTQ01000006.1, on the reverse strand, counting down.
CTCTTTGTTTGAAACACTTGGTGTGATGGAAAACTTTGACTTTTCTTTTTGATTAACAAAAGTAATTCCAGAAATTTTGTTCCATTTGTTATAGTCGATTGGTTTGATTTCCGGATGTTTTTGTTTCATTCTTTCTCTACTCTCCTTAGATAGTTCTAACGTTTCAAGAGAGTCACGAACAATAATGGGTTCATGTAAAACATTTCCATTGTTTAACACATTCTGAGGTTTTTGAGCTTTCTTGAGGAATGAAGAAGGGTCGTTACCAAGTGCCATTCTATGATTAGTATGAAAACGCGGATTTACTTGATTAGAAAGCATCTTGTTTGTTTGAGCAGAATGACCCATTGTAAGAAGCAAATTTTCCAAAGTTTTGATGTTTTCATTTTTATCAAGAATTTCATCAAGAAGAGAATCTTCTCGTTTTGAAAAATCAGTAATCAACTGCTTCTTTTCTTTTTCAAGATCAGAAAACATTTCTTTTTGTTTAGAAAGTTGGTCATTTAAATCAGAAATTTCCTTGTTTAAAGATTTAATTTTCAAGTTCAAATTCACATCAAGTGTGTTATACTTGATTTGCAATAGTTGTTCTTTAGAAACCAAATTACAATAACCAATTTCTAATTCTGATTCTTTGTTTTTATTAAATTCAAAGGCTTTTGCATTCTCCTTGTAACTCTCAAGCTCAGCGGTCAATTTAGCATTCGCGGCCTTAACTTCGCGATTGACCGTTCTAACTTTATCGATTTCAATGCCACAGTTATTGATTAATGATTCAAAATAAGCACGTGTTTCCTCATCAGTCTCAGCATTTTGTGCCACACAGTCTCCACTAGGATCCACATCTGGAGTCTCAGAGTTAGTATTGCTACAACTCGGATTGTCCAATTATGTATCATAAGTAGGTGTTGATGTCACAGAATGTTGTTCGTCATGAGTAAACACATCAAATATGACATTGTTATAGCATGGATCAGTGATTGGTACCTCAGATACTGCATTGGCGTCATAGACAGGAGGTGCGTCAGAGTCAGTGTCGTACTGTAGTCCTGCTTCAGTCTTCTATGCAGTTTGCATTCATTTCCTCGAGGTCTTCCAAATCATCCATAATAGCGAAAAAATCATTTTCCTCAGCACTCAACTGTAGTCCTGCTTCAGTCTTCTATGCTAACAGCATAACTTTCCGAAGATACTCAGCAGTCTTCTTTTTCGGCTTAGTAGGACAATTCCTTGCCATGTGACCCAATCCTTGATAGTTATAACACTTAACCTGATTACCCTGATTCACATTTCCATAATTCCCAATGACTGGAGCTGCAACATTCCCATTCTGATTATCCACTGCTCTATTCCCAACATTCTAACCCATCTGATTTCCAACATTCTGACCCAACTGATTACCCTGATACGGAACCGCCTGATTACCCATCTGAAATCCAGTAGCATATCCCTGTGGGTTCGCAATAACTCCAACCATTTGTCCTTGATGACCCATGTTCACACCCGGCTGTGCAATTTGCCTGTTGCGAGTGTTTGATGAAATCCTTTGGTTGTTGTTAGTTGGTGTGGAATAGCGACCTCTGAATGCTTTAGTCAAAAAATCAAATGCAGTTGACAAAGCTTGTTCTTGTTCAATTTCAAGATCAGTGATTCCTTGTTCCTGGTAATGTTGTTGTTCTGGTGGATAGATTTGTTGTTGAGGGATAACAGCTTGTTGTGGAATGTATTGCTTCAAAGTTGTTGTTAGTGGAAGATGATGAAGCTTGTTGTTGTGAGTTCACTGGAGTTGGAGTCTTTGCAATGAGTGCCAATGGATCATGATTCTTTGCTAACCTTTCTTTCCTGACTTCATTCACTTCAGTTTGGTTTTGTTTCAGAAAATCGTTGAGTTGATCAAAGTTCACTTGATGTAAGTCTTTTGTTTGGTTGACAATAGTGACATATTGTCCCCATTCTTCTGGTAGATTGTTTAGGAACTTGATGTTGCTCACGATAGTTCTGGGTGTCAACTTGTTTCTGATCAGCTCATTCATAAAGTGCAGAACCTTCCATAGTAGGATTCAATGGATTCTCCTGGAGTAGATGTAAACTTCTCCCATGTAGTTAGCAGCTTGTTCTCCGTATCTTGTTGACCAATTTCTGTTCCATGACAAAGCCGTCTAACACGTTCCCACATATCGAAAGCAGTTTCACAACTGTCTACAGCAGCAAAGATGTCTCTTGGTAAACCCAGTTGGACAATATGAATTGCCATGTCATCTGCTTCGACTTGTTTCTGATCCTCTTCAGTGTATTCTGATTCCTTTTGAACACGAAAAGATGGTGGGACGGGAGGTGTTGCATCAGCATTTCCAGGGTCTTGGACTTGTCGAGGTATGAAGGGTCCATTCGTAATGGATTGAATCATCAATTTTCCATTAGGTTTGGTCTTAATGTAACGAAGCATACGACTTGTCTATTGAAGATAACCACCTTTTTCCAACATAGGAGGACGGTTTTCGGCACCGGCTGCATGAATGTCTTGTTGAGTTGCCATTGATGAAGGTATGTTATGATAAAGTTGATGTAGGATCGATTCAACGATAAAGGAGTTGTGTTTGATGAAGATTAAGCTCGGTTGTTGTAGTGAAAATTTGGTCTAAAAACTTAAAAACCTCAATAACTTCTTTTCGGAGCGTTTTTAGGACTTGAAAGTTGACCCAAATGAACTTTAGTTCATTCGGCGTGCCAATCTCCTTGTTCTCACGGTCGTTTTGGTTGCTTAGGCGTAAGTTTCGTTCCTTAGGCATAAGAGTTGAACCTTAGGCGTAGATAGTGACCTTACGCATAATAATTAATGCTTATGCGTAGAAATATTCTTACGCGTAAGATGTTACTCTTAGGCGTAAACAATATCTTACTCGTAAGTATTAATGCTTACGCGTAAAACACGAATCATATCTCTCTAACTTATCCAAGCTAGTGAGATTTCCCAAGTCGAAGTGTTCCACAAACTTATCCAAGTGAGGGAAGCACTGAGTCACCGTTGTTGCACGAAGATTCTTAACCAAATGCTTATGCGTAAAACCTTATGTGTAAAAATAGGGTTTTGACTTTTTCTTACGCGTAAAAAGAGGGTTTTGACTTTATGTTCTTACGCGTAAAAAATTCCCAGATTTTCAGACGATTTCAGATGCACAAACAGTTTCCAAAACACTCAAATGTTACTTGTAATCTAATTAAAATTCCACAACAAAATATTTGGCCCACCCGACTTAAAAATCCTAGCTCCCTAAACCCGTTATTCTAAGTTTTTCAACTAATGTTACTTGTAATCTAATTAAAATTCCACAACAGGAGGTAAATTATTATCAAGTTGCTTAGCCGCCGTTCAAAAAAAATTTATTATCAAGATGGTTACACTAATTCCTACTATAGATGTATAACTAGCGTTTAAGCTAAAAAAAATAACACTAATGACTACATCAATATCACCAAATGACTACGTCAACATGACTAAATCAATAAATTCTGTGACACAATCAAAAAATGATTAATCAATAAATTGAGTAACGATAATAACATAGAATAACACAATATCATATCAAAAAATAACACAATCACAAAATGACACAATCAGAAAATGACTACATCAATATTAAATCAGCATAATATATACAATAATAAAAAAATACATCAATATCTAGTTAAAATTTTATCAAAAACGTTCTTATCCTTCGCGATTTCACGTCTAATATCCATAATTTTGATAGTTGTTACAATGTAACCGGATACATGTGATGATTTTGAGGGAAATCGAGTTATGTGATTGAATGTGAGGTCTAGTAATGATCTTGTAATCAATGTTGAGTAATGGGTAGAGGGAGTTATGTGATTGAATGAGAGGTCTGGTAATGATTTGGTAACCTGTGGTGACTGGTGAGTAAGAGTTATGTAGCGAGTAAATGTGAGGTGTAATGCGTCGGGCACGTGAGTTATTGATTGATAGAAATGACTATTTTGCCCTTCCATTCATATTTTATTAATATATCCTTTTTAATCTCAACCACTGAGTAAGGTGAAATGAATGATTGAATCTTGCCGTTTAATATTTGAAAAAAATGTGATCTTTGGATGAACCAGACTCTCCTACCATATTCATATGACCAATTCCTTATTAAATGTTATTCACTTCTTGTTGGCACAACAAGCATTTATTTGATCATACCAAGTTACACACACAATCATCTATATATCTATCGATAAATCATTTAACCAAAGTCTTCAACAAGATAAAAACATGAGATGCCTCTCAGTTTTCTTGTTTATCTTCTCCCTCGTTCTAGTAAGCATTCGTGTTAAATGGTGTTCGCATTGAAATTTGTAATGATAATAAATAATTTTTTTTAAAAAAATTTGTCTAACTTTTTCTAGTTATTTTTTGTTTTTTTCAAGTTTGCAAGCCTGAATGATGCGAGAAACGATCCCGGAAAATATTAGAGAAACGTAATGAAAGATGATCCCATGCCAAAGGCGATTCAAGATGCAATGATTCAAGTTTCGTCTGCATCAAGTGATAAAGGATATAAGAGAGGCCGGTTTTCAAAAAAGTTTGATACAAAGCCAAATCTCATCATCTACCATTCTCATGTTATGCATAATCAAAAGGATCACGAGTTAACATCTTCTAAGATGAATTAATGTTGTTTGAACTTTAATGTGCTACAAATGATTAGAAAATACAAATAAAGTTTAGTTAATTATTTTGTTTTACAACATTCGATAAGTTATGCGAGAAATCGTATTCTTATGATTTACTATGTTAAGTTAAGTAGGTTACTTTTATAAAGATTTGCAAATTGCAAGTGCATTAACAAAGTGAAGCCAAGATTTACTAGCCATCAATATTGATACTGACTCTAGCTTGCTCATAAGACACACACATACCGTCTGGCCAAAAATTCTTGTCTTTAATAAAACGTATCATTAATCTTACACAAATTTAATTATACCTTTTTCGTAAAACTGAACTTACAGGTACACTGGCCGGCCGGCTTAAACAATCAAGGTTGAAAGGATGTCGTGCACCAAAGCGATCCATTACTTGAAACAAGACATGAGTGGAGCGAGGCGAGGCACACATTATTTTCACTTATTGAATACCCATGGCCAGATTCGGTGGTACACAATTGTATGAAAGAACTTCAATAATTTTATAACTAAAACCACAAATGTTGGCATTCAATCTATGCGAAATAAATATAATTTGTTGTTTGGTGTGAAGATGGCGGAGATGTTAAATTTTTCTCAATAAAACGTAAGCCTTTCATTTGTATAAATATACACGTTTTCAATTCCTAACCATTGTGTATAACTACTTTTTGTGTCATCTCCTAGACAATTATGTAGATCGATATTGACTTGGATATATGGTTTAGATTTTCATCCGTTAGATGTGTGACGCATAAGAGAATGTGTATGTGTTAAACGTGTGCGATAGTTTTTTGGTGAGTTTTTTTAAGCATGCAAATATAATGCTGATACTAGAAGGCCTAGCTACAATTCAACTTGTTGGATGGTCCATAAGTCATTCTATTCGTATATTGTCACCTTCACACTTTGCAGCTTATGAGCAAGTTTGATTTATGAGAATCGAATGGAATTCCAATTTCAAGAGGATTTTAATTAGGATTAGTTATGTGGAAAACTAGATGGGGGGGTTGAATATCTTTACCAATTAAAACTTCGTTTTAAAATATTTAGATCGACTTATGTCAATTTATTTGTTTGTTTATGTTGGACATTGATAGATAGATATATAAACGTGTAATGAAAGATAGAGAGTAAGAGGCACATAACCACGACACGAGTATTTATAATGGTTCGGCTACAAGAACACCTTCCTTTCCCTACTCCACTCCCTGAGTCACCTACTCGAGAGTTCGTAAACACTACACGACACCAATCTCCTTATGGCGGAGAAGCCTTCACAACGTCGCCTACTCTTTTTCCGGTACTAGGCTAACCACCGGGTTCTTTCACTCCAAGGTGAACCACACCTATCACAATGGTGCCTACCCTTTATTAGGTACTAGGCTAAGCACCTAGTTCCATTACTATAGAGGAACTACTATCCATCACAACACACCACCTAATCTCAAGGAGATCCACTCCTTGTTACAATACCATCAAGGATATCACCATCCTTGGAAATAAATAAATACTTATATGTATAACGATGCACCTCATCGATTATATGACCTAGGCATTCTTTCCTAATGCCACAGGATTTGATTCTTAGGCATCCTTCACTAATGCCTTTGACACAACGCTTGGCACCTTTCACTAATGCCTTTGTCTTGACACCTTTGGCATTCTTCACTAATGCATTTGACACTGACGTTTGGCACCTTTCACTAATTCTTTCGTCTTGACTCTTTCAGCATCCTTCACTAATGCCTTCAACACAACATCTACGGAAGAAGAAAGAACTATCAACAAGAGAACCTCAGTTGTCTTGATGATGACGAAGCATGGCAACTCATGGACTTGAGCTTGCTCGTCTTCAAGAAGTGGTGATCTCGCCTTTAAGAGGAACCTAGAAAATCACACAAAAACAAAAGACAAACTACATAGAAAGATCCCTTAGGATCAGTGGTTAGAGAGGTACAATACTTGTAGAAAGTATGTGTGAAAGTGGTGAGAAAAAAGGAAGAAATGGCTCACTATTTATAGAGGAGAAAACTTACTGTTCCCCGGATCCCACGGATCCCTCCCACAAGGGATCCGGCTAGCGTAAAGCTAGGTATCCGTGGGACGCTCCTCTTTACCCATGGATATTTTGGTTATGGGTCATGGGTCATGGGTTATGGTTTGATCCATGGGTCTTTTACTAGATACAATGTATCTCATGGGTTCAATGTTTCTAGTCAAGTGGTTTGGATAATACCATGGGTTATGGGTCAATACCATTTGTTAGTTTTTACCCATTTTAGTATATACTAGTTTAAGTATATATTTACCCAAATATGTAAACACTAGTTGTTGTACATATGTATTACTAAATCATAAAATCACTTATACTTGTTTTAGCGTTTTGTGTGAAAACGTAAGTGTGTTAGAAAACTATTGGCTCAAATGGTTTACGTATTTTATTTGTTTCGTTAAAATGATTTTACGTTTGTTATCGACAAAACATTTGAAGATCGTAAAATATAAATAAACGTTTTTACGGCTTATTTGTATTAACAATCTCCCCTTTTTTGTTGATGACAAAACATAAAATTATTTTAAGTAAAAACTAAAATTCGTAAAGATTCGAATTGAAGTTTTTACTTTCTTCTCCTATTTTTTGTCGAAACAAAAAGAACGTCGAAAAGAAACTAACACAAGTTTTAAGAAAAACATGTAAAAAAAAGATGTAAGGTGAGTAAGTGACGGGAATGGTTCTCGTCTTAACTCCCCCTTGACGAGTCCATCCCTTTGTGAGGGCGTCAAGTACATAGAACTAAGTAAGCTAATGTTTTGCAATTATTTTTGCAAATGGTTCGTCCTTGAGACGAAAATGCTCCCCCTTGAAGATTGCAACGTTGCAATGGGGTGTCATGAAGTATAATCCAAATAAGGATTATGTTGCAAATAAATTTGCAATGTATGGTTTGACACAAAGCTCCCCTTAGCTTTATGGTGTCAAAATCTTCATGTGTATTTTGAAAATCTACAAAATAAAGGTTAGAAAACAAGAGTATAGTGCATAATTTCCTGCAAATAAGCCTCAAGTTAGTAGAAAATTATTCTTCTGTACCACGGATCCCACGGTTCCCTTTGTGGAGGGATCCGTCTAGGCATTTTGGAGGGATCCGGCTGTCTGGTGACAGGTTCTTCAGCAATGAAGAAATGTCAAACAATGCTAATAATGAGGTGAGATATGTATATAATTGGAAAGCACAAGCACAAATTAGCATGGCACATAAGTAATCATTCAATAAAACCAAGAGATAATCAAACAAATCTCTAAAACTAAGAGAATGATCTAGCCATACAATTTCTACTAATAAGTTACTAAAGCCTAGAATGCAACAAAGTGCTTAAGTCTAAGGATGAGTAGACTTGTTGATTTGGTCCAATCTTTCAAGAAGATGATTAAACATGAAATGTAACTCATTTCGTACTTCTTGTACAAGTCCTTGGGTGATTAGACAATTTGGGCAACTATTGCCTTGATTGGGAACCGGAGGGAAATGGATGTTTTGAGGAGGCTCTACGAATGATTGTGGGATTTCATTTTGAGGTATGGGATGAGGTTCTACTAAAGGTGAGGGTGGTTGTAGTGGAAGTTCCTCCATATGATCATGTCCATGATCGTTCCTTGTTTCCCAAGATGGACTATTCGGTGTTGTGGGTGGTTCCCTATTTAACGAGAAAGTTGGTGAGTGGGAGGTTCTTGGTGCCGAGTGCTCTAATGTGTCACAATTCTCAAATTCCGGTCATTCCTCATACTCCATATTCATCATTTCATAACGGTTCATTCATGATCTTTGCATTTCACCTAAAACGCGTAAATTTTATATTAAATAAACGTTATCGCGTGAGTTATTATTTTGAAAATTTAATCCGATACTTCCAAAAATGATCCCAATATATTTTTATACTTACATTTAGTTTATAAAAACTATATTTTGAGTTTACCTAGTGTTTTAAATTTATTTTGTATATAAATCGTTAAAGTTATATTATTACGACACTTTTCTTAAAAATTACTCGATAATTATTTTATCACTCAAATTTCACAAGGAATGTATTTTTACAATTTTTATAATCTCATTACATTCTACTTTGGTCTATTAAAAATCTCTTTTACCTAAAAATTTCCATTTACCTTTACTTATACATTTTCCTACACATTTACTTACACTTTTCTTACAAATTGTTACAAGTAACTACACAATACATTATATAAAGAAAAAAAAAATATCTTGGAGAGACACCACCCCTAAAAACCGGCCCTATGGGTATTTCATTTATTGTTTGGTAAATTTCTTACATAAACTAGATATATACTCAACCTACATTCATGCATTTCATTCACATTAATAATTCACAAGTGTTAAAAGCTTTTCTTCTCTCTTTGTTCTCCTTATACCAACCGGCCATCAAGGTGTTTTTACAAGGGATTATCAAATATTTTGCAAGTTCAAGTAATCACAATCTAGATAACACTCTTGTTTAGGTTTTGAAATAAAAACCTAGGGTGTTTAGGTTTAATCCTTGGTTCTAATCACCTCATCATATCACTTGTAAGCATCTCATGTTTATTTTTAATCTTACATATTCCTTTCATACTCATCTCATCATTTTTGAGCAAAAACATGCAAGACTTGTGTTAGTTATACCATTTTTACAATGATTTTAAGAGTTTATTATATACAAAGTCATCCTATAATTATTCCCTTGGTATACTTTGGTCTTGATGATGTTTAGGAACCCATGACACCCTAAGAAGGTGTATGGTAGGATTAGATTAGCTTTGGAGTTGATTTGAAGGGATTAGAATAGGTTTAGTGCGATAAAAACTATTTTCGACAAGTATATAATGTGTTCTGTCATTGTTTTGATTTTCTGGAAAATCCGACAGTAGGCACGACTTTTTGGCCTTGATATTTAGAAAATATACTTTAAAACGAATCCGTGGCCGCTTGAACGGATAAAAACGGAGTTATAACGAAGAAGTTATGGATTTTACAAGTTTGACGACGAAATATATTATTTTCAGAAATTTCAGCAACATATTTTTAGTTTGTTCGGGTCAAAAACGAGCCCTAAGCTTCACAAATTATTTCGACTAGTCAAAAATATATTAGTATACTTCGATACGAAGCTAAGGACATATTATACGTAGAAAACGGATTTGAAACGACAAAGATATGCACGTTTTTATAAAATTGCCGTAAGTATTATTTTCTGAAAAACTATATTATTTTTACGTTACAAGTGTTACATTAGCTGTAACGACCATGTTTGCGGCTGTTTTTAACGAGGTTGTGAAACTTTTTGGAACGAATTGTCTTCTAATAAAATCAAGTTCACCGGCCATATTTTTCAAAACGACAAGCCGTTTGTATAGCGGAGTTGTAGTAAATTAATTACGGCTGTTCAAACTTGGCCGAAACTCATTTTCTGCACAACAATTAGCCAAAATCACTATCTTTAACCCTTATTATCTTTATGTTCGAGACCTTTTGGACGAAAACTCCTGAACTGAAACTTCTAGATATCGATACAAACTTTCCAAAACCGTCGAGTTCGTTCTCTAACGATCGACGTACACCGTTTTACGTCTAGTTTTCCAAAGCCATTTTTGTTAATTTCATGAAATTTCCGACGACAATATTTTACGACGAAAAGTGACAATTTCACTATAAATCATTACGAAACTATTGTAGGATGACATTTTGACGTAAATACTTGTAAAGTAATCTAAGATTGGTCAAGACGTCAAAAGAGTATTTTTCGACGATAAGTATTATTTTCAAAACTCACAAATGGTATAAATAACTTACGAAATGCATGCATAACAACATATCATAACTCAAGTCATAACATTCATTTTAGGTCGCGGATAGTTTCCGAGCCTCACTTTCGTGCACTTCATTTTGTTAGCATATCAATCACACCAGGTGAGTTCATACCCCGCTTTTACTCGTTTAAATTCTTATAAACTATTTGGGGCGAGATACATGCTTATCTATCAAAACATTTAAACTCTATTGCCAAACAACATTACATATACTCTAGAATTGGTGCGTGTAGTGATTAGACTTAAACAAACATCCCAATATTCATATGTTGGAAGGCCATTAATTTGGATACATCCCAACGTGAGTCGTTGGAGGAACATCCCGGCATTTATATGTTGGAAGGCCATTTTTATGGATACATCCCAACGTGAGCGTTGGAGGAACATCCCAACACGAGTTGTTGGAAGACCCTTGTGGTGACATTTATACTTTTAACTACTATGATATATGCATACATGATTGACATACTATATTTTGGCAATGGGTTGTGAACACACAGGTTGCAAGTTTTGTATGGGCGGAACTTGGAACTGAGTGGATTTACAATGCCTTTGCTGTGTGAACATTTCTCAAAGTATTCCAAATCATTTTGTTACAAACTTATGAACTCACCAACCATTGTGTTGACACTTTTTAGCATGTTTATCACAGGTCTTAAGATGATAGCACTTCATGGAGCTTTTGGGTCGCATGGCATACATTGGAGTCTTGTGTATTTAACAACTACCATTCGACTTGTTTTGTAAACTTTTTATGTATTATCAAACCTTGTGATTTCTTGTGGTGTAAACATTAACTTATTTATCGAATGGTAAACTTTTCAAAACGTCTCATTATAGAGGTCGTTTTCTGTATCCATACTTTGTGCTATGACGTTACACCCCAATGACACTGTCGTTCCGCTGCGATATTTTGGGGGTGTGACATAATGCATAGAGATTTGGGTGAGGAAGAGGCTCGTTAAATCCATGCTCAAGAAATGAGGACTTAGACGGCTTGCTAGAACTAGCTATGTTTGGTTTTGAGCTAGATGACCCTTTTTGTAGCCCAAAAGGTTTGATGCTAATCCTTGCGGTTCTCTTAGCAATTGTTGAATTAGTTTGTTGAGGTGGGATTCTCCCATTGTCATCTCTTATGGGAGATGATTCGGTGGATGAGATTTCATGGATCATATGACCCTTTCTTTTGGATGAGCCTTTTGTTGAGGAGTTGTTGCTAAGAGCTTTAGTCATGGTGGTGATAAGGATGCTATATGAGCTTTTAGTGACTGATTTTTGAGAGCTAAATGGAAGTGATGCCCTAACCTTAAGAGTGTTTGGTTTATAAAGGGTAATTTGAATTTAGAGAATTAAATTCTTGGCCATTAAGAGGATTAAGCATGCACTTAGGATTTTGATCAGCTCTAGAGACAATAAATGAAAGCTAAAAGTGGTTAGATAACCAAAAGGTAGTTTTAAAATTGAAGAGGGACGCTGGTTTCAGCTTTCTGCAGCCACGGATCCCGCGGATCCCTCTCACTAGGGATCCGTCTGGTTATAAACCAGTGATCCGCCTGTCAGACAGGTTCTAGGTGAAATTATTATGCTTTTGTGAGGTTTATTTCCTATGTATTTCGAGGTTTTGACTTAATTTTGAAGTTTTTAACTGTTGGATATCTTAAATGCTCAACCATAATGAGTGATGGTGCTTAATGATGGTTTTGGGTAAGAAAATTGACTTTAAGTAGTCTCACTATGTGTTTGACAAGGATACCATTTAATTTGATATGGAGAAATGGTGGTAATTAGTTCTAGAAGTCAGATGATGACTTAAGAAAAATTTACTAAAATCTTTAAGAATAAAGAAAAAATGAAAAACTAGTTTTGAGCCTAATTTTGAGTCAAAAAGTGATTAAGATCAATTTGCTAAAATTGATGGATATATCAAACTAAGTGTTATGAGATGTGATAAATAATATGTGAGCGTTGGAGCGGAATTATGGTGAGTTTTGATGAGTTGATAAATCAAAAACACTTTGAAATATATCCTAGGTAAGCCATGGATGAGTGTGAGGCTTTCAACTATTTGAGGAAGACTTAGTTGGCTCTAGTATCTTATGTTTGACTAGTTTGAGGTGATCTAGTAAGCTATTTTGATGTAAGCAAGTCTGTATTGCTCATCAGTGGTCACGGATCCCGCGGTTCCCTTCTGGGAGGGATCCGGCTAGTTCAAATGCTGGGATCCGCCTACTGCAGATCAGAAGGCTTTCAGAAAATGTGCAACTTTGCACTTTTTAGTAAATGCTTCTCCTAGTTGTTTCTATAGGGACTAAATGCAAGAACACAACAAATATAAGGCATAGCAAAGTAGGGAGAGCTAAAAGTTCCTAAAATGAGTGACGACGACCACTTGAATATTTTCAAGGAGTCGTAAAATCTCATTCTACAAGTTCCTAAGTTACGATTGTTTACTGCCAAGATATGGCAAGACCTACCTACTACACTATTCTACATAAGCATTGTTTAAGTTTTACAACCCATTATTTGAAATTGTTCTTCACAAATTTAGGTCCTATGACCTTACCTCATTTCTCCTCCCCTTCCCGTCTTCGCCCATCATCCACTCTTTATCACACCGTCTCTACTTCTTTTTCTTCAAGAAGTTGGCGAAACACTTGAAGATTCCCTTGGTTTGTTGCCATTCGGGTGATGCATTAGGAACGTCTGGCAATTGGTTAATGTAGTCCAAGGGGTCGAGATTGGTATTTCCGAGTGGGTTGCTACTACCTTCACCTTCTCTTTGCCTCTCCCTTTCATCCAAAGAGTCCGTGGGTGGGTGAGGCCTTTTGCCATCTACCATAAACCTTGTAGTTCTTCCCTCGGTTAATGACACCATAACCTTGTTGCAAAAGCTATGATCATAGGATTGCGGAGAAGGATCTAATGCAAAGATGAATTTAGCAAGACGGGTTAGGAGCATTGCATACGGGAGCACCATCTTGTCCATGCTTCTTACACTTGCCATTCTCTTGATCATGTAGTAGGCAAGGTTAAAGCGAGTCTCAGTCACTAGGCAATAGATCATGAAGCTTAGACATGCGTTGGGCTGATCCTTGTTTCCTACTAGGCACACCACATTCTCCCTTATCACATCTTCCCATTTCCTATACAATCCGTACATCTCGGAGAGCTCCATTTGGAAAGGATCCCTATAGATCACTTTCGACTTCCTAGTAACCCTTGATGGGGATGCTCTTGGCATAAACACGGTGTCCCTCACCGTGGTTTCTTCTGGGATTATCGTGTGGTAGATAGCATGATGATCAACCATTGTGTGTAGTTCTTCCAAAGACCACTCGTTGGAGTACATGCAAACACCTTGGTATGGAACCCCTACAATTCTTCCAAACTCTACAAGTGAAAGAGTAAACTCTTGCTCATTGATGGTGAAAGCAATCAAGATGGACCCGTCTTCATTTCTAACTATTCTCATGGTCTTGTAGAACTCAAGTACAAAGACCGGGCAAGTTTGTTCGTTTATATCCAATAAACAATCAAACCCAATAGTTCCAAAAACTTCCCTTATGTCGGTATTTGCAAGAAATGATGGATCAACAACTCTACCTTCGTGAAAGAGTCTCTTTTCAAGCATCTTAAAGGCTTTTCTATCGTCCGGACTTAGTCCATCTTTCCTATGGTACATGGGTATGTAGTGAGCGGTGTCTTGGTAATCTTGTTGTTTGTTGCTTGGCATGATTGTTCCTAAACAATATAACCACAATGTAGTGTTAATTGTGAATAGTAACCTAGAGGGTTTGATCACAATTTTGCTCTCATCATCTTTGTTGAATTCAAGAAATGTGTTTAATTTGTATTAACGATGTTAATTCTTTGATTTAGATTATCTTAGAAAACAATGTGGTGACAAATTATGATAAACCCATTTGAACCCAACTCTTAAAGATTAAGAAATTGCAATCCTAGAAATCAAGGAATTAAATCAATGTAGTGAAGATTATACTTACACAAGTGATTGTTATGCTTGAGAAAGATGATCAAATTGCTCATGTGAACAGTAAGTAGGTTTTTGTTCGTGAGTCTTTGATGGGAAAGTAGTTGTGGAACTTCCACAGTGATCATTCTTTAACTTAAGCTGTCTTCTGTTGCACGGATCCCGCAGATCCCTCTCATTTGGGATCCGGCTAGTGTAAACGCAGGGATCCGGCATGACAGCAAAAATCAGCTCAAGCATTCTTTGATAACTTTGGTTTGGGAGTTCTAAAATCTCCTAGAGTTTGATGTTTAGGCTCAATAACTTGTGATAATATAAGAATTAGTCACAATTCTTGGAAGGTTTATCAAAGATTATGATAAAATCCCATTTTATCATAATATAAGAATTTTCACATGGAAAATTATTAACATAGATGGAGTGTCAATAATTCCTTTGTGATGGATAATGATTAAGGCTATCGAATAACCAAGATATAATTATTTACGAGTTGGTAGTGTAGTCTATACAAATCAGTCGAAGAATACTATTCGTAATGATGATTTTAATAAAGTTAACTACGCAAGTAATTACTAATAAACATTAATTATGCAACTAAGAATAAAACCAAAAGTAAATTATTAACGATCATACCTTTGCTAAATATTCTTTTTAAGAAAAGATGTATTTAGATGAAATGCTTTATGATCTTCTTGGAATATCCAGATTCATGTGTGAGAAGGACAATACTAAACATTCTTTTTGCGAAAAGAAATATTTAGATAGATTCTTCATGATCTTCTTGGTAACCCCAAATCCAAGTATGGAGAATACTTAACAAAGAAAATGTTAGAACATTCTATCATTGTCCAACGATAAACATTATTATAATGATTTTTAAAACATGACTTGAAAAATCCTTCTTTGTAGTTTTCAAACATACACGGATCGTATTAAGTTTTTAAAGTACAACATACTTTAAGAAACTTGGTAACGAAGCTCTGATGCCAATTGTGGAAAACTAGAAGGGGGGGGTTGAATAGTTTTACTAATTAAAACTTCGTTTTAAAATATTTAGATCGACTTATGTCAATATATTTGTTTGTTTATGTTGGACGTTGGTAAATAGATATATAAACGTGTAATGAAAGATAGAGAGCAAGAGGCACATTACCACGACACGAGTATTTATAGTGGTTCGGCTACAAGGACACCTTGCTTGCCCTACTCCACTCCCCGAGTCACCTACTCGAGAGTTCGTAAACACTACACGACACCAATCTCCTTATGGCGGAGAAGTCTTCACAACGTCGCCTACTCTTTTTCTAGTACTAGGCTAACCACCGGGTTCTTTCACTCCAAGGTAAACCACACCTATCACAACGTCGCCTACCCTTTATTAGGTACTAGGCTAAGCACCTAGTTCCATTACTATGGAGGAACTACTACCCATCACAATACACCACCTAATCTCAAGGAGATCCACTCCTTGTTACAATACCATCAAGGATATCACCATCCTTGGAAATAAACAAATACTTGTATATATAACGATGCACCTCATCGATTATACGACCTAGGCATTCTTTCCTAATGCCACTTGATTTGATTCTTAGGCATCCTTCACTAATGCCTTTGTCACAACGCTTGGCACCTTTCACTAATGCCTTCGTCTTGACACCTTTGGCATTCTTTACTAATGCTTTTGACACGGACGTTTGGCACCTTTCACTAATGCTTTCGTCTTGACTCTTTCGGCATCCTTCACTAATGCCATCAACACAACATCTACGGAGGAAGAAAGAACTATTAACAAGAGAACCTCAGTTGTCTTGATGATGACGAAGCATGGCAACTCATGGACTTGAGCTTGCTCGTCTTCAAGAAGTGGTGATCTCACCTTTAAGAGGAACCTAGAGAATCACAAAAAACAAAAGACAAACTAAATAGAAAGATCCCTTAGGATCATTGGTTAGAGAGGTACAATAGTTGGAGAAAGTATGTGTGAAAGTGGTGAGCAAAAAGGAAGAAATGGCTCACTATTTATAGAGGAGAAAACTTATTGTTCCCCGGATCCCACGGATCTCTCCCACAAGTGATCCGGCTAGCGTAAAGCTAGGGATCCGTGGGACGCTCCTCTTTACCCATGGGTATTTTGATTATGGGTCATGGGTTATGGTTTGATCCATGGGTCTTTTACTAGATACAATGTATATCATGGGTTCAATGTTCCTAGTCAAGTGGTTTGGATAATACCATGGGTTATGGGTCAATACCATTTGTTAGTTTTTACCCATTTTAGTATATACTAGTTTAAGTATATATTTACCCAAATATGTAAACATTAGTTGTTGTACATATGTATTACTAAATCATAAAATCACTTATACTTGTTTTAGCGTTTTATGTGAAAACGTAAGTGTGTTAGAAAACTATTGGCTCAAATGGTTTACATATTTTATTTGTTTCGTTAAAATGATTTTACGTTTGTTATCGACAAAACATTAGAAGATCATAAAATATAAATAAACGTTTTTACGGCTTATTTGTATTAACAAGTTAGATAAAGATAAATTAAATGGGTGAGAAAGCCATGGAGTACTTGAAAAAGAGGTACCATGCCAAATCTATATGATGAACGTACTTCAAATGTATACGCTAGTTGTATCATATATGGCGTAAAATTTGGATACTGACATGCAACCATATATTTCAATTCTAATCCATATCTATGAATCTATGATAAACATGGGGTATTGCCAAGGCTTGTAGGGTGTGTCTTCTTGGATCTTGATAAGACGGCCTTGATAATTGGAGTATAGCCTTCTATGTCAGGTTGTCATATCGTTACTCTTCATTTTGTTGTGTTAATCTTTGTGAGAGATTGTGATTAAACATATGATACTATTTTTGGGTAAAAGGTCAAAGACCCGGTAAATATATTACTCAAAAAAACGTTTAAGTACAAAGGATATGGGTGAATCCCATATCTCAGCCCGTTACATAGGCGAAAAGCTTACATAACAAGATACTTCCTATTCTCTATATAAGAAAATAAACCACTACTCAAAATATAACATTAGACTCCTATGGACCTAACATTACTTCCTACCAAGGCCTTGGAGCTTGATACCATATGTGTCATAATAGGCGTCCAAATTTCTTGGAAGATCGTAAACCTGATCCGCATAGTTATCATAATCATAGTCACCATAGTCATCTTCGCGATCATGAGCACCACCAAATAGGTTACTCGTCTCATCAAAGGTGTTCACAACCTCCTCATCATCACTACCAGAATCCACAATCTCTCCCACCTTAGTGAATGGGTTAACCCTCTTAGTAAAAGAAGTAGCCGGTAAATCTTTATTATAACCTTGATAATCAACCTTTTTAATAGGATTATCATTATCATCAACAAGTGTAGCTTTCTCATCGATAAGAAGCCTTTCAAACTCCCCAATTTTCTCAACAATAGGGGTAGGACCAACCGCGTTAGCTTCCATTAAATCACTCACAAGCGGATCTTGTGATATTGAATTTCTCCCAATAGATATTGAAGGAGTAAGAGAGTCTTTTGAGTTAAGTTGTAGAAACTATGTTTGATCTCAAGTTTTCATTTAATAATGCCAAGATGGTTGTGTATCTTGTTTGTCTCAATGAGGTTCACATGGAGATACAACAGATTTTTGTATGTACGTAGTATTACTTTCTTTTTATGCATTGTGTTTGTATTGTTTTTTTAAGAGTTAATACATATGTAATAGAATAGAGGTTATTACACATTTACACTTAGTTAAGACCCTATACAATATAAGACAAGTAAGTCGGACAAGCAACTTAGTAACTTTGATTCAGTGTTATTTTTTCACCAAATCACATGTGGTTCAGCGTTATGTTTACCTGAATCACATGTGATTCAGTGGTATATATGTTTACAAAAAGTTTTAGAAGAGGATGTTAACAAAAGAAAGGTTAAGGGGATGTTAAGATGGTTGAGTATACTAAAACGTTTTTGGTTGACATCAAACTGGGTCTAGTCTCCTTCGACCATCTTCTAAAACTTTTTACAACAATTATTGTCTTAATAGAAACATGATTCCAGAAAATTATTAATACAATATCATCTTCTTTATCTTATTTGAATAAAGTGATTTAAAAAGTGGTATGCCTTAAGAATACAGATTAGGCAACTTTCGAGCCATTTGTGATTTGACCCATTCCCTTTTTTACTACTTTTTATTTAACCTACTATTGAGATAAAGTATAAACCAAATCAACATGTTCATATTATTGGGTCAGAAATGCAACCACCTTCATAAGCAACCAGAGAAAAAAATGCCAACAAATTGAGACAAAAGGCATGTTCTTGTTGCAGTACAAAAATTTATTAGTAAGCATAAGCTTTGAAGGTGAAACTTGAAAGCATTTAACAATATTGCAGGGTAACTTGGGAGTTATTGTAGTCTATATCATGTTTTGTAGATTAAAAAAAAAAAAAAAAAAAAAAAAAAAAAAAAAAGCTCCTAGAACAATTTTAGCTATAAATATACACGAAGACTTCTACTATCTAAACAAAGCCGCCTTTTATTCCAAACACAATTCCAACTTATGTTACTTGTAATCTAATTAAAATTCGACAACAGAAGGTAAATTATTATCAAGATGGTTACACTAATTCCTACTATAGATGTATAACTAGCGTTTAAGCTAAAAAAGACTAACAATAATGACTACATCAATATCACCAAATGACTACGTCAACATGACTACATCAATAAATTCAGTAACACAGTCACAAAGGAATAATCAATAAATTCAATAGCGATAATAACACAAAATAACACAATATCAAATCAAAAAATAACACAATCACAAAATGACACAATCAGAAAATGACTACATCAATGTCAAATCGGCATAATATATACAATAATAATAAAGAAAATACATCAATATCGAGTTAAAGTTTTACCAAAAATGTTCATATCCTTCACGATTTCACGTCGAATATTCATAATTTTGATAGTTGTTATGATGTAACCGGATGCATGTGATGATTTTAGGGGTAAATCGAGTTATGTGATTGAATGAGAGATCTGGTAATGGACTTGTAATCGGTGGTGAGTAATGGGTAGAGTGAATTATCTGATCTTGGATAAGGTGAAGTAGATGGCTTAAATCTTGCCATTTACTTTTTGAAGAAAATGTGATCTTGGATGAACCAAACTTGCAAACTATCCAACCATATTAAATGTTATTCTCTTCTTGTTGGCACAACAAGCATTTATTTGCTCATACCAAGTTACACACACACAACCATATATATATTTATCGATAAATCATCTAACCAAATTCTTCAACAAGATAAAAATATGAGATGGCTCTCAACTTTCTTGTTTATCTTCTCCCTCATTCTAGTAAGCATTCATGTTAAATAGTGTTCGCCTTGAAATTTGTAATGATAATAATAATAAAGTCGGTCTAACTTTTTCTAGTTATTTTTTGTTTTTTACTAGTTTGCTAGCCTGAATGATGCGAGAAACGATCCTGAAGAATATTGGAGAAACGTAATGAAAGATGATCCCATGCCAAAGGCGATTCAAGATGCATTGATTCAAGTTTCGTCTGCATCAAGTGATAAAGGGAATAAGAGAGGCCGGTTTACAAAAAACTTTGATACAAAGCCAAATCTCATCATTTACCGTTCTCATGTTATGTATAATCAAAAGGATCACGAGTTAACATCTTCTAAGATGAATTAATGTTGTTTGAACTTTAATGTGCTACAAATGATTAGAAAATCCAAATAAAGTTTAGTTGATTATTTTGTTTAACAACATTTGATAAGTTATGAAGAAAAAAAATAATAATAAAAATAAAAATAAAGAGGTTATCCCAGCAACATAGGTTTTGGCTCCTTGTTTAACAATAATGCAATTAATCATCCTTTTTTTTAAATAATAATAATAATAATAATAATTTTGAGAGAAATAGTATTCTTATGATTAACCATGTTAAGTTAAGTAGGTTACTCTTATAAAGATATGCAAATTGCAAGTGAATCCAAGATCAAAAAGATATTATTAAAAGACAAAGAAACTCACACAATTATATACACCTTAAATATGTCTCAGCGAGACTTAAATCCGTAAGTCACACACATACCGTCAAGCCAAAAACCCATGTCTCTAATGAAACTCATCATTAATCTTACAAACTTTTGATTATACCTTTTCTGTAAACCTGAACTTAAAGGTACACTGGCTAGTTTAAACAATCAAAGTTGAAAGGATGTCGTGAACGCAAAGCGATCCATTACTTGAAACAAGACATGAGTGAAGCGAAGAGAGGCACACATTATTTTCGCCTACTGAATATCCATGGCCAAACTTGGTGGGTACACAATTGCTTGAAAAAACGGCAATATTTTACAACTAAAACCACAAATGTTTGGCATTCAATGTGTGCGAAACAAATATAATTTGTTGCATGTTTGGTGTGAAGATGCTAAACTGTTCACTATAAAACGCAAGTCTTTGACTTTTTAGTTCATTCGTATATATAGACACGTTTTCAATTTCTAACCATTGTGTATGTCTGCATTTTGTGTCATCTCCTAGTCAATTATGTAGATCGATATAGACTTGGATATAAGGTTTTGATATTGATCCGTCAGATGTGTGACGTAGAAGAGGATGTGTATGTGGTATTAAACGTGTGCGATAGTTTTTTGGTGAGTTTTTATTTAAGCATGCAAATATAATGCTGATACTAGAAGGCCTAGCTACAGTTCAACTTGTTGGATGGTCCATAAGTCATTCTATTCGTATATTGTCACCTTCACACTTTGCAGCTTATGAGCAAGTTTGATTTATGAGAATCAAATGGAATTCCAATTTCAAGAGGATTTTAATTAGGATTAGTTAGACAAAGATAACTTAAATGGGTAAGAAAGACCATGGAATACTTCAAAAAGAGGTACCATGCCAAATGTACACGATGAACGTACTTCAAATATGTATGTTAGTTGTATCATATATAGCATAACTCTTGGATACGGACGTGCCACCATATATTTCTAAGCCAAGGCTTGCAGGGTGTGGCTTCTTGGATCTTGATATGACAGCCTTCAGTGGAGTATATGCCTTCTATGTCAGGTTGTTGCCATATTCTTACTCTTCATTTGTTGTGTTAATCTTCGTGAAAGATTGTTGCCATATTCTTACTCTTCATTTGTTGTCTTAGACTATTAAATTCTCCCAATAGATATTCGAGTAAAAGAGACTTCTGAGTTAAGTAGTTGCAACTATGTTTGATCACAAGTTTTCATATAATAATGCCAAGATGGTTGTGTATATTGTTTGTCTCAATGAGGTTAGGATACATATGGAGATACGAAAGATTTTTGTATTACTATCTTTTATGCATTGTGTTTGTATTGCTTTTTTTTTAAGGAAAATTGATACAGATGTAATAGAGGTTATTACACATTTACACTTGATTGACCCTAAACAATATAGGTTCCTTAAAATATCTCTTAACTAGGGGGATCAGTATATTGAGTTCAAAGTTACAAAAGACACACGCGTAAGCCGGAGTCCGTACCCGAAACGTCCGGGAAACGGGAAACGCCGCCGAGATTGCGTATCACGTACCCGAAACGCCGCCGAGATGCCGTATCACGTACCCGAAACGTCCCGGAAACGGGAAACGAGGGGAAACGCCCGAGAAACGTCCCCGGAGAAGTAGAAGCGTTTCTTTAATTGGGGTACGCCGATCTTTATCTCGGAAACGTTTGGGGAAACGTTTCTAGCCTAAAAAGTCATGTTTCCTACCGGTGTTAAGTTTACATGTGCTGTATTTTTTTTCCGGCGAGATTTATGATTAAACAAGGAAGACGAAGATAGAATTTGATTAGTGTAAAAGTAGGAAAGAGACTTTTGCTTTTGCACATATTTCAATTTGTCACGTGGGAATTTTTGAAAAGCAAACGTTATTATGTTTTTATTTATTTTCTTTTACTTTCAATTTATCAAAAAAGTTTATTTAGGTAGTCTTGTATCTGACTTGATAAAATATGGGTAAATGTTTTTGTAAAATTTATTTAGATAGAAACAAATAAGTTAGACATGCGTAGTTAATTTTTATTGACAATATATTCCAAATATTTGTAGGCATTTACTTTTTATACAGTTTTTGAAATGAAAAATAAAAACTATAACGTGGATGAGAGTATCAGTGGCATGATCAAAAGTTCTGATCATGAGAAATTCGAAAATGACAACATGGATATAGGCAATATTGATAGTAACAATTATAACCAAGTTGATTTGAAATTTCAGGAAAATAATGGTGCGAGAAATCATGTGCTAGAGGTTCCAAAGTTAAATGAGATGACTGTAAAACAGAGTAACCTCATATCCACAGATCCTATAGTTCAAAACAAATCTTTTCGTGGAGCGACAATAGATAGAAATAATGGGAATGTTATCGCCCAAGAGAAACTCAAGCCAATTCAAGCAATTACTACATCACCATCTCAGTTGAAAGCTATGAGCCAGGACACGTTGAATAATAACACTGGAATCATAGTGGATCCATATTATGATACTAAAGAAAATCAAAGTGAGTTGTATGTGGGTACTAATCAACCTAAGATGTGGAAAAGACGGGATCGAGTAGGGGTGGGAAATAGCTTGAATAACGGTGCTACTGGTGATATTCATGGAGGTAAAAGGTCATACGAAGACTGCAGTGGTGTGGGAAATATGGATGTTGATGTTGTCAAGAAACCGAAAGAGAGTCAGGACTCTACCTTAACGGCGAGTGTTGCGGTGCAACATCGCCGACAACAATGAGTATCTTAAGCTGGAACGTCCAGGGCTTGGGCAACCCTTGGACTGTCAGACACCTTCGCACTTTGGTGAAGGATTTTAGCCCGACTATCATGTTTCTCATGGAAACCCGGATTCATGATAGTGAAGTTACAGGTTTCAAGTTTAGTTTTCCGCAGTATAATTTACTAGTTGTTAACTCCCTTGGAAGAGTAGGTGGCTTGTTACTTTTCTGGAAAAAGGAATGTGATTTAACTGTTACTACTTATTCAAGAAACCACATTGACTTTGTAGTAAAAGAAGATAAGGGTAATGTATGGAGAGGCACAGGTATCTATGGTTGGCCAAAACAACAAGAAAAACATCTAACTTGGGCGTTGTTACGGTCTTTGAAGTTAAATCAGGTTAGAAGTTGGGTTTGCTTTGGTGATTTTAATGAAATTTTATATGCTTTTGAAAAGTTGGGGAGACGGGGGTGCAACACTAATAAGATGGCTGCATTTCACCAAGCGTGTAATATTTGTCAATTAGAAGATATGGAGGCTAATGGCGTTAAGTTTACATGGAGCAATGGTAGAAGAGGAGATGATAATGTCAAGAAGAGACTTGATAGGTTCTTAGCTAATTCAGATTGGTCTGCATTGTATCCTCGTGCATCTTTCCAGAATTTGGCAAGAATTGCTTCAGATCATTCCCCAATTGTTTGTCTATTAGAGCCACTTGTAAAAAAAAAACAAGGATGTTCAGATTTGAAAGTATGTGGCTACGGGATGAGAGTATCAATGACGTTGTTAGAGATGCATGGGCGAGTGGCCTAACTACAGGATTACATAGAGACCCATGTGCAATTGTGGGAGAATGTGCGACTAGGCTTTCAGAATGGAATAAAAACACTTTCGGTCATGTTCAAAAATCTATTAGATTAAAGCAAAAAAGGTTGAAAATGTTACAGTGTTGTTTTGATGCTTCAACTAGGGATGAGCAACATGTTTTATGGGAAGAAATTAAAGAACTGCTTACACGCGAGGAAGTAATGTGGAAGCAACGTAGCAGTATTCAGTGGCTTCGATATGGGGATAAAAACACTCGTTTCTTCCACACACGTGCTACTAGTCGAAACAAACACAACAACATCTTACGATTCAAAGGTGAGGATGGCAGATGGGTGGAAAATTAAAATGATATATGTGGTTTGGTATCGGCATATTTTTCTGATCTTTTTACAAGCTCATCTCCACAAGACTGTGATTCGATTGTAGAAGACATTGATCAGAGCCTAACGGACAATGATATACTTGCACTTGAGAAACATGTCACGGCAAAGGAGGTTTATGATGCGTTAATGCAAATGTCTCCGTCAAATGCCCCAGGTCCTGATGGTATGCCTGCTATATTCTTCCAGAAATTTTGGGTATTTGTGGGTCCAACCGTCGTAAATATGGTATCGACTTTTTTTGATTCAGGGGTGCTACCTTCCAACATCAATAAAACCTTAATTACTCTTATTCCAAAAGTTTCAAAACCCGAGTCACTTAAAGACATGCGCCCCATTAGTTTATGCAACGTGCTTTATAAAATCATCTCACAGGTCTTAGTGAACCGAATAAAACCAATTTTACCTCGTATTGTTCATGAAAACCAGTCAGCTTTTGTTTCGGAACGTCTTATTACAGATAATGCAATCGTTGCTTTTGAAGTTATGCATTGGTTAAAGAATAAGAGAGGTGGCAAGAAGGGGGCATTGGCACTTAAAGTAGACATGAGCAAGGCGTATGATAGAGTCGAGTGGCCTTTCATCAGGGCGGTTCTAAATAAATTTCGATTTCCAGCACACTTTACCAATTTAATTATGGCTTGTGTATCTTCAGTTTCCTACTCTTTTAATATTAACGGGCAAGTAGTTGGTCATGTGACTCCTACTAGAGGTCTTCGCCAAGGAGACCCTATTTCGCCCTATCTTTTTATTATGTGCGCAGAAGTGTTATCGTCAATGATCAGGAAATCAGTTACACAAAGCCGCATTCATGGGGTCAGAGTGTGCAGGGGAGCCCCTGAAATATCTCATTTGTTTTTCGCTGATGATAGCATCTTCTTTTTGAGAGCGTCAATTGAGGAAGTTTGCTATTTAAAAAGCATTTTGGAACGTTATTGCAGATCATCTAGGCAACTAATCAATTATGAGAAATCTGAGGTCTCATTTAGTGCTAATGTTGAGCCACATGTTCGTACCCGTATAAGTGAGTTGCTATATGTGCGAGAAGTTGGTGTTCAGCCTAAATATTTAGGGTTGCCGTCGGTTATTGGTAGGTCAAAAAAAGTGGTGTTTCAAGCTATCCTTGACAAGATTAAGAAGAAACTCAGTGGATGGAAAGAGAAGACCCTTTCAATTGGAGGAAAAGAAGTCCTTATTAAAGCTGTAGCCCAAGCCATGCCTATGTATGTTATGAATATATTTCTTCTACCTGATAACTTGATTGATGATATTCATAAAGCTCTTATTTGCTTTTGGTGGGGTGATGGGATTAAAGAAAACCCAATCCATTGGTGTTCGTGGGATAAGATGTGTGTGTCGAAGTTTCGAGGAGGTCTTGGTTTTCGTCATCTTGGAATGTTTAACAGGTCTCTTCTTGCCAAACAAGTATGGAGAATGATCACAATTCCAACAACATTGGCTGCGAAATTGTTGAAGGCTCGTTATTTTCCAAGATCTAGTTTCTTTGATGCTAACGTTGGCTACTGTCCGAGCTACATTTGGCGTAGCTTTATATCTGTCAAAGAAATAGTTCGAAAGGGTTGTTGATAAAATCGTTTATAAGCTCAGCTAGGGATCAATAACAAAGATAATAAACATAATACGCAGCGGAATAATCAAAACAATACTTTGTTATTGAACAAGGTTTTTCAATCACTAACTCTAAATAATACTAGACGTTTATAGAAGCACGTCTACTAACTAAACTAATAACCTAGGCGTTTACAAGAACATACGCCTAGGACATACTAATCTAAAACTAATACCCTAGACGTTCTTCCCTAACGTCTAGGCTAAACACACACCTTTTACTAATCGACTACATTATTGGAAGACTTAATTAAAAACCTACACCTATGTCCTCTTTATATACTAGAGGATAAGGACTAAATAATAAAACTTCCATTGCAAGCAAGCCCTTCCATCTTTTAGTAGGTTTCCTTCTTGTCATATTAAGTCCCTCTTGTTTCATTCTTTTTGTCTTTATCAACTCAAACTTGTAATTCCCAACAATCTTCCCCTAGTTGATAATGACAAAACCATTCTTGAACGAACTTCCCTAGAAGAAGTAGCAGAAGTTGAGATAAATAAATCTCGCCATAAATGAAACAAGTATGTCTTCCTTTGTCTTCCCCTTAATCCATGCCATGTCACTCAAACATCTCTTCCCCTTTTTGTTATTATCCAAATAGGGAACGTATGCAAATAATGATCTTGACCACCACGAACCAATATCATACTTCCAATCTAAGACTTCCAATGCTTCAAATCACCCACCATTACGCATCATAAGAAAAATGGATCCAAAACAGTAGAAAACTTCAACTAGCAGTAGTAATAATGATTAACAATAGTAAAAACCAAACAACTTCCCCTTGAGTGATGCATGTAGATGGTTAAACTTTTAACAATAAGCTTCCCCTAAAAACCATATGTTAACCATCTTCTTGATTCTTCAAAATCTGTAGGCTTTATGTAATGATCACTTGTGAAGAACACCAAATATAACAAACTTGATGAAGAAGTAAAATTTCCCAAACTTGCGTCTTAAATCGTTTACTATCCACGGAACTCCATACTTATACGTATCACCATAATATAAGTAGACCGCAATCCCTTGAAAAGAATCCTCAACTATATGAGACACTGAGCACTACAATGTAACTCCTTCAAGTGATAGACAATGTGTGCATAGAGCATTATAAGAAAAATCACACATCGCTAGATTCATCAAGCTAGATGATAAGAACACAAACCAAGCAATTCCACTTCACCTTCAAATAAGTGATAAATAATCCTCTTCGTAATCAATTCGTCAATAAATCTCCATAACGAGCCTTTTTAAATCCTTTTAAGAACATAAATTTCGTCCTGTGTGTGTGAACAATAACCTTTCTGTGTGTGTCATCCAAAAATCATGCTCGACTTCCCCTTAAATCAAAAATCTTTTCGTAATAAAGCATGAACAGTACGTTGGGAAGGAGCAGTACTTTCATAAAAATCTGCAGTACTTTCATATAAACTGCAGTACCTTGAAAAATTCATCTCGTCTGATCACCAGTACTTTTAAAAATCAACAGTACTTTGCGTTGACAATACTCAAAACCTTCAAGCAGTACTTTGATATTACAGTGACAGTACTTTGCATAAATTCGATCAGCAGTACTTTAACAAAACTCTCGAGCAGCACTTTTGAGCATAAACTGCAACAGCAGTACTTTAAAATAACCAGAGCAGTACTTTTAAATAATCTTCGAGCAGTACTTTCATCAAGCGCGAACAGTAGATACATTCAAAGGTAGCAGTAGATTACATAATGTGAGTAGCACTAAAGACCAAAGAACTGCAGTTACGAGTCTAACTTAACGTGTAGATAGCAGCAGCAATATTAACCATAAATGCTACTCTTTAACGTGTAGTAGCAATATTATCCCATAAATGCACCATCATATTAAATTATCCATAAATAAACCCACGGTATTATGATCACAAGTCAAACAGAAACAATATAAAAATAAGATCTCTCTTTATCACAAATCACATCCACCGTTCGATCATAGACGTGCAATGTAGAGGATAAAAACCCATGTGAACATGACCACCGTTCGATCTATAAGCACATCCAACAAATTACTTATCATAGCCACGTGATCATCTTTAGAATAATAAACCATTCACCAATTTAATGAAACAATATAACGTGACCTTTTGACCAATGACACCAATCGCACGTGTAACATCAAGACCGAATAATATGACCAATCCAGTTAGTACGAGGTAAGATACCCATGTTTACTTGCGACAAACTGCTCTGCTCCAAAACACCGAATCACTGTTCCTTCAAACAGATTTTCTTCGACAACAAACCTTGTAAATCCCTATATCAAGAGCTCCCCGCTCTGATACCAATTGATAAAATCGTTTATAAGCTCAGCTAGGGATCAATAACAAAGATAATAAACATAATACGCAGCGGAATAATCAAAACAATACTTTGTTATTGAACAAGGTTTTTCAATCACTAACTCTAAATAATACTAGACGTTTATAGAAGCACGTCTACTAACTAAACTAATAACCTAGGCGTTTACAAGAACATACGCCTAGGACATACTAATCTAAAACTAATACCCTAGACGTTCTTCCCTAA
Source organism: Chrysanthemum seticuspe (assembly GCA_019973895.1). NCBI lineage: Eukaryota > Viridiplantae > Streptophyta > Magnoliopsida > Asterales > Asteraceae > Chrysanthemum > Chrysanthemum seticuspe. The sequence goes on along the minus strand of BPTQ01000006.1, from coordinate 49,506,652 downwards.
CGTCTAGGCTAAACACACACCTTTTACTAATCGACTACATTATTGGAAGACTTAATTAAAAACCTACACCTATGTCCTCTTTATATACTAGAGGATAAGGACTAAATAATAAAACTTCCATTGCAAGCAAGCCCTTCCATCTTTTAGTAGGTTTCCTTCTTGTCATATTAAGTCCCTCTTGTTTCATTCTTTTTGTCTTTATCAACTCAAACTTGTAATTCCCAACAGTTGTAAATGGAATATAGGAGATGGTCATCAGGTCAATGTGTGGGAGGACTATTGGCTTGAAGATCATATGTGTTTGGGCCCAAAACCGGATAACTGTGAAGTAACTTATGTTCGTGATTTATTAAATAATGAAGGTGATGACTGGAACAGTGAGTTACTAATGTCATTTTTCCCAAGAAGCATTTCCAACAAAATCACAGCTTGCTTTGTCAACCGATCGATGCCTGATACTCTTTACTGGCATAGGGGCTCTGGTGGTTAGTTTTCATGCAAGTCTGCCTATTACATAGCACTTGAAATATCCGAAGCCATAACGGAAAATATACCTGAAGATACTAATATCTTGTTGCGAGCCATATGGAAAGCTAAGGTGCCTATCAAAGTCAAATTATTTTTATGGCGCGCTTGGAAAAATTATGTTCCTACCATTGATAATTTGCAAGCACGAGGGCTAAACTTAGCATCAAATTCTTGTACACATTGTGACCATGTAGGGGAAGATGTCGTACATGTCTTGTTCAAGTGCCCACAAGCAAAACAAGTATGGATCGTTGCAGCTTTGGTTGATTCTATGACACTGTTGGAGCTGTTACGTTAGATGATTTTTGTCAACTGATTTTGAATAAGTTTCCTATGGGATGGGAGAACTTTTTGATGACATTATGGGGTCTGTGGACGAGAAGAAATAGACAACTCCATGGTCAAATAAGCGAAAGGGACACGAGTGTGGAAGTTTTAGCAAGACAACTGCTTGTTGATTACCACAAAGCAAATGAGCACGAACTTTCTACATCACATGAAGCCTCAGTTAGGTGGGTTAAACCACAGGGTGACTGCATCAAAATCAATTGTGATGCATCTTGGTTAAAAGAGTCTGGTAAAGTTGGATTGGGTTTTGTAGCTCGCAACGATTGTGGGGATGTGCTTCTATCAGGTGCTCGGGCTGAATGTTATGCAAGCTCCCCATTGGAGGCTGAAGCTAAAGCTATCTTGTGGGCGACAATCCAAACTTCTTTAAAATCTCATTTGCATATTTAGATTGATTTATAAAAATGCCTTCGGGACTTTGTGAAATTTGTAATCCCAAGAAAAATGACATTTGTCCCATCATTGACATTTGAAATTTAGAACCCATTTCACTTGAAAAACGGTCACATTCATTGGGGTCAGTCGAGGCAAAGATAATATCATCTACATATATTTGAACGTGAATTAAATGTTTTCCTGACTTCCTGGTGAACAATGTTGGATCAACGGCTCCTTTGCTGAATCTAGTTGATAGAAGAAACTTTGATAGCGTATCATACCATGCCCTTGGAGCTTGCTTCAAACCGTAAAGAGCCTTCTTCAAACGATAAACGTGAGTAGGATGCTATGGATTCACAAAGCCTTCAGGTTGGCTGACGTAGACGACTTCTTTAAGATCTCTGTTAAGAAACGCCGTCTTTACATCCATCTGATAGACTACCATGTTGTTACTTGCAGCATTAGCCAAGAAGATTCTGATCGCCTCGATACGAGCAACTGGAGAAAATGATTCTTCAAAGTCAATACCCTCCTCTTGACGGTATCCTTTTGCAACCAATCGAGCCTTGTTCTTTAAAACATCACCATGCTCATCAAGTTTCACTTTGAAGATCCACTTTAGAGCAATAATCATAGCACAATCTGGAGCAGGTACTAATTCCCATACATCTAGTCGATCAAACTCATGAATTTCATCTTGCATGGCATTGAACCAGTTGTCTTCATTCATGGCGGTTTTAACATCTTTTGGTTCGACCTTAGAGAGTACGGAATTGAAGAAGCACCATAAGGCATCGGTTGCAAGTTGTTTCCGTGTGGATACTGGACGAGAGAGGTTTCCAATGATGTTGTCCAATGGATGATCATGTGTCCATTTCCTAAGATGTTCATGTGGTTGTTGTTGAGGAACTGAAGTAGCAGAGTCTATATCTCTTGATGACAATGGTTCTGATGATGATTCAGGAGCAAATATGTTTTCAAAGGGTTCATCTTCTGGAGGAGCAAAAGGGTTTTCATTATCAGTAACAGCAGCACCATTTCCATTGTGTACACTCGATGATTGATGATTTGTTGATGAGACAAAGTCATCGGCAGCAGGCGCTTCTTGACTTAATGATATTGAGACTGAAGGGTTGACTTCATTCACATGGATAGGAGCAGCCTCTGTTGATGGAATTGACATTTCATCAGCATTCGGTTCATAGTGTTCATCAAACATTAGATCAAACAATTTCTTTAAATCATCTTCTGATGGAGGTACATATGGATTTGCTGGTGAGTGATTAGACACAAGAGTAGAACTGATAGGACTACTTGAGAAAGGTTGAAATGCGGGTCTAGAACTGGATTGTCATGGAGCCATTTGACCGGTCAGCTCATCGAACGTAACGTGAATTGTTTCCATGATATTTCGGGTTCTCTTGTTGTATATTCGGTATCCTTTTATGTTTGGTACATAACCCAAAAATACTCCAATGTCCACTTTAGCTTTTAGTTTACCTAAATCTTGACCATCATTAATTGGGTAACATAAAGCACCAAACACACGAAGATAGGATATATCAGGTTTTCGTTTATGGACAAGTTCATATGGAGTTTTTCCATGAGAGGTGTGAATAAGGGAACGATTTTGGGTGTAGCAAGCAGTGGCAATGGCTTCAGCCCAGAGAAACATTAGAACCTTTGAGTAAATAAGCATTGTTCTAGCGGCTTCCACAAGAGTTCGATTTCGTCTTTCAACTACACCATTCTGTTGAGGGGTTCGTGGAACACTTCTTTGATGACTGATTCCAACACTTTCATAAAACTGGATTAAATCTTTGTTAACGAACTCTGTGCCACTGTCTGTTCGAACAATTTTAACAGTATTGTTAAGTCGAACTTGAATTGCTTGATAAGTTTACTGATGACATCTGGAGTTTCATCCTTTGTCCTCAAAAACTTTACCCAAGTGAATCGAGAGTAGTCATCGACAACGACTAAAATATATTTCTTTCCATTAATAGTTTGAACTCTCATTGGTCCGCATAAATCCATATGAAGGGTATGAAGAACTTCCATTACTGAGTTTGTGGGTTTTGGTTTGTGGGCATATTTTGTGCTTTTTCCCAATTGGCAAGCTGAACAAAGATGATCTTTTTCATACTTTAATCTGGGTAATCCTCTTACTAAGTCCTTTCTGGAAAGATTGTTTATGGTACCAAAGTTCAAGTGATTGAGACGTCGGTACCATAGCCATGACTTAGTTTTGGAAGCCTTTGACAGCAAGCAGATGGGTGAAGACTTCATCATGTCTTCGATAGAAATGGTGTATAGGTTAGAACCACGAGTACCTCTTAATAATTCCACACCATCAAGTTCTCTAACGAAACAAGTATGCTTTCTAAAAGCCACTTCTGGATCGGAATCACAGAATTGACCAACAGAGAACAGGTTATGACCAAGACCTTCCACATAATATACCCTGGAAATTACACTTTTACCAACCACATAATCTCCATAACCCATAATAGCACCAAAATGATCATTTCCGAATCTCACAGTTCCGATGAATTTACTCACGAAGTTCATGAGCCGCGACCGGTCTCCAGTCATATGCTTGGAACAGCCTGAGTCCAGGTACCACAGAACGATTTGAACGATCTACAGTTGAACACAGACAAGAATGGATAACTGGATAATTGGGATCCCCATGCAAGAATGGGTTCCATTTGGTTAGTAACAGTGATTGGAATACCCACATCAGAAATAGAAGCAATGGAATCATTAGGAATAGATGCAGTGCTGGTGTCCGTATTTGACCCATTCAAAGTATGTTCACTTCTTAATGGAATAGTTCTACCAGTAGGCATCCATTTTCTAGTGGGCATTATCTTAGCAGATTGAGGATAGAACTGATTATCTTTATGGCTAAAAGGTATCCATTGATAACCTATCTTACTAAATGTTCTTCCTGTGGGTTTCCACTGTTTTCTAACATTCTTTCGTCTTTGCCTTTTAGCCTTCTTAGCATGATTTTTAGCATTAACAATTTTAACTGGGCATTTGACATCATTAGACAAAACATTCACACCACATTCATGATTAGTAACAGAATTCAAGCAGACATCATTACATGGTTTGCAGATAGTATCAGAATTCGAATTAATTACAGTACGCCTATGGCTAATACTAGAATCAACACGATTCGTTTTATTCAACACAAACTTAAAGTTCCTAGGATGGTCTTCTACTCTCTTCCAATGCACATTCTTAGCTTGCGAGGCCCTATCTTGCTTGGTATTGCCTGGAGGCTTTGACCCGCTTGCTTTAATGTCACTGATTACTCCTGTAGAGGGAATTATGGGAACATTAGTTGGTTGATCTACTTTTTGCATTCCTGAACTAGATGTGCAAGGATCTGAACTACTAGAAGGCACATTAGTGTTCACTTTCTTAAAGCTGGGCATAGAATGGTTTGTATGCTTGGCACTAGGCATAGAACAAGGCATCACAGCTTTACCTTTTGCACCTACGGATTAAGGACATGTTGCAATAAGACATTCTAGCAGCTCTTGATATCGTTTGGCCTGAATGCAAGAAAACCTAATTTCTCTATCAAGAGGCTTATTTATGAAATCCTCTTCCACAATCTCACAAAGACATTCTAGACTATCCTTAAGATAGGCAAAATAGTTGTGAAACACAGGTTCATTATTCCTAAGATGAGGAGGAATGTATTTAACAGTCACAGTATATTTGCAGTCTGAGGATGACTTTGAAGCAACATTCTTGTAAGATATTGGATTTCATATACACTCTAAACCATGATCAAAGTAGGCGTATAAGTATGTTAGAGAGAGAAAGTCCTAGTGAAAGAAAGGAAGAGAGTTGGGAACTATTGTAAGAGAAAGAAAATATTATTATGAGCTCCAACTCTCTACCTTGGGAGGTAGAGAGTATTTATAGTCTTACATAAAACGCCACACAACGGGCTGTGGATCAGGCATACAGTGGGTAAAGACCCGTCCGTCCTCCACGGTGTTACAAAACTAAATACTACTTAACTTAAAATAACTACGACTATGAGCTTTCTAACGTTTACATATACTTGAGGTGACCGACTCTTTAATACCTGGAATTTCTAATTCCTAACAATCTCCCCCTAAGGGAGGTCACCTCAATCATGCACTAAAATTACATAGAATACAAACCGATATTACATTAAAGATTGTTCTTGCATTCATGATGTAGTACTTTGCTCCGAAGCTCGTAGTCATTGATTCTTCTCAATGCATGTTTAGTTAATCCACGTGGAGGTCTTTTACTGATCCACGTAATAATAATTTTGAGACAGCTTTTGAGATCATCAGCTATGAAAAATCTCTGAGACATCCATTGTGGTGTTGGAATTTTGTGATGTTGTGACATTCGGACCGACATGCTCACATTCTGGATCATGATATCTTCTCATCAGAGTAGCGGAAGCTTTCGATAATTCATGATATTGGCAGCAGCGTAGCAGAAGCATGGAGTGAAAATATCAGAGTCATTGAAGCACAGATCATGATTTCTTTTTAGATGAATGTGTAGTGTGAGCATGCGGCTAAGGATTGACCACATCATTCTGATCAGCTGCAAACGTCGGGCGTACCTGCATACAACAGTTAGCAATAAAGCGTACGAAAGTGTCTTTGACCACTTTCGTTGAATTGAGGTACACAGCCCACGGTTCCCCGTTGATCAGTACATGTACTGCCTGTGATCAGGTATAATTCCGAAGAATTTCCTTGACAGGGTTTTGCAGCTGCTCTAGCTGTTCTCAAAACCGGAATGTCTCAAAGAAGACAACACGGAGTGAGTGAACCAGCGAATTTAAGTCCACTGATTGATGAAAAGAGATTTGAAAAACAATCATATATTGCTCAATAGAAATTGTTTTTGCAATACAACGAAGGTTTTAATGAACATCAATTATCAATCATAAAACACCTTTTGATTTGAAATATCCGTACACGGTCGATTTGCTAAAGAAAAGAGTTTTTTAAGCACAAAGACCGGTTTTTCAAAGGTATCCGTCAATCCATAACCTGAACCAGGATTGATTCAAAAGATTGAATCGCCTCATTGTTTCTGTTCAGTTGTCACATGGTTGATCTATATAAAAGATCTCACATGCCACCTACCAGGAGCTTGTTAGATGTTGGCTCCAGAAGGTTTTCCATCTTCACTGTGAATATGTTCACATATCACTCGGATGTTCTGGCAAAACCACAAGGATAATGCGTCGGACTCAAGATATAATCTCTTTTTCCACATTGTGTGAAACAGAGAGTCTTCATTTGAAAGTGTCCTAATGAGATTTATTGATGATCTCGTGGCTCTAGACTCAATTTGTGCATATTTGGATCCTATATCGGAGACTAGGGAGAGGGTCTCCTCCTTCAATATCAACAATCTCTAAGAGAAAGTCGATAGATAATGTCGGTTCCCCGTGAGAATGAAACAAGTCCTTTTAAGAGGAACTTGAGTGGTTTGGAAAGTTGAAGTGCAGTGCGTCACTGGGTCCATGACGTCTTGTCTTCAATACCGATGATACCATCAGTAGCATATGAATTGAACCCGGTTTCTGCCCTAAGGTTGAATATATGGAGGGCTATTTGTTTTCACCCTTTTCTTATTCAATTCTTTTTCATTCTTCAACCCCTTCAGTGCTTATCGAGACTTCATAGCTAAAACCTTGTTGGGTTAATTCCAGTACTAGCTCAGACTCAGTCCGCACACTTCCCATATCTCATTTTTCTCCTTTTATCATCATACCTAAGAACTCTACACTAACTAGTGGATAGTCCCTGGGTAGATCCCTCCGGTTCTGGCGGATCATGGGAACAAATACCTAACCTTATCATCCTTATATCACCATACATAAGTAAAGTTGGTCGGTCTATTTGGTATTGTTCTTCTGCCATGGAAACCAATTAAAAACCATTTGAAAATCAATTCAGATACTTGTGATGTATTATCAAAGCATTTTGTACCTGAATTGTTTTTGATATTTTTAGAAAAAAGAGCTCCCCCTCAACATGTGCATCAAGTGATTGAAATCGTTTTGCACACGGAGGCAAGAGAAAGATTTATCTTCTTTGAAATCCATTTTTTAAAAGATATCAACATCACTTCCCTAATCAAGACAAGTAGATAAAGCAATGTTTGGGAAGGATGAGGTTTTCATAAGTTTGCTCCCCCTCAATATGTGCCTCGAGATTTGAAAAGAGTTTTGCACATACTAGAGGGAACCTGCACATTGAGATAAATGGTCACGTTTCAAATCATAGGTTTAAGATGGATGTTCCTCCTCAACATGTGCATGGAAAATTTGAAATTGTTTGTCACATGTGGGAAGGAGAGCATGTTCATCCTTATAAACCCATCTACCGAATTATCAGTTTAAATCCAATTTAAATCACACATTCTCCCCCGATCACAATTATCAAATCATTTGAGATTTGTGATCTCTTATAGATTTAAATTGATTTTGAAAGCTTTTAAGGAGAATTGTGACATGATTATGAAAGTGTTTTAACTGATAAGGATCGGATTTTAAGACTTTAAACTCCATTGATAAAAACATGCATGAATATCTTTTGAAAACAATTTAATGCCAAATAACTTTTTAATTTAATTGAAATCATTCTCCCCCTCAATCAATGACATAGGTTGTTGATTGAGAGATTGATATTTTGACAAATAAGTCCAGATGATTATCAAAATTAGAGTCCGAGTTATTTTTCAAAACAATTTGTTTTCAGCAGATAACATGTAAATAGAATCAGAGCATGGAATTTGGTTGATAAGAAGGCTTTTGATGAATGTTCAAACAAATTCTCAAATCCTGAAAAACATGAAAAAGCATGGCTCTGTTCTTTCTTTGAAAAGCGGGTTACTGCCTGAAATGACAATAAACCATTGTTTCTCTTTCTCCCAAAAATAATTTTTTGATTTTTTTTTTTTTTTTTTTTTTTTTTTAAGAATTCGAACAACATCTAAAGTCCCGTGTCATTCTTTGAATGACAGCACAAAGACCGTAGATATTGTCGAACCGAGAAAAAGCATAACAAATTGCCAATTTTTTTTTTTTTTTTTTGAAGATTTTTCGAATTTTTCAGATTTTTATGGATTTTGAAGGTTTTATATTTTTCTATTTGATTTTTGAAAGTTTTATAATTTTGTATTTTGTTTTTCGAATAGATATATACAAGAGATAGATGAAGATAGACCTTTACTCCTCGTCTTCCTCCTGAAGACGTTTGAGCGTTTCTGGTTGAAGGCTTTTCAAGCCAAGACGTGGAAGAATAAACTCAAAACGTTCTCTTGGAAGAGCTTTGGTGAAGATGTCTGCTAACTGATATTCAGACCTCACAAAATAGAGTTCCACCACACCTTTTTCCACTTGTTCCCTGATGAAGTGATGTCGAATGTCGATATGCTTTGCTCTTGAGTGTTGAACGTTGTTGCATGAGAGAGCAATAGCACTTTTATTGTCACAGTATAGAGGGATTTTGTTGAATTCAAAGCCATAGTCAGATAATTGAGATCTCATCCATAAGATTTGAGCACAACAAGATGACATGGCTATGTATTCAGCCTCTGTAGAGGAAATAGAAGTACTCATTTGCTTCTTTGAAGACCAGCTCACAAGCTTATCCCCCAAAAATTGAGCACCTCCAGACGTACTTCGACGTGTATCTTGACAACCTGCATGATCAGCATCTGCATAGGCCGTTAGAGACATACCGGTGTCCTTCGGGTACCAAAGTCCCATATTGATGGTTCCTTGGAGATACTGAAAGACCCGTTTAACCGCTTCAAGGTGCTTTTTAGTAGGCTTAGCCTGGTATCTAGCACACATGCACACAGCGAACAAGATGTCTGGTCTACTAGCTGTGAGGTACATCAGGGATCCAATCATACTACGATATTTCGTTTGATCTACCATGATCCCTGAGTGGTCCTCATCCAGCTTGGTTCGTTCAATCATGGGAGTGTCAACAGGGTCACTAGAATCAAATCCAAATTTCTTTAAAATCTCATTTGCATATTTAGATTGATTTATGAAAATGCCTCCGGGACTTTGTGAAATTCGTAATCCCAAGAAAAATGACATTTGTCCCATCATTGACATTTGAAATTTTGAACCCATTTCATTAGAAAAACGATCACATTCCATTGGGTCGGTCGAGGCAAAAATAATATCATCAATATAAATTTGAACGTGAATTAAGTGTTTGCCTGACTTTCTGGTGAACAAAGTAGGATCAACTGCTCCTTTGCTGAATCCAGTAGATAGAAGAAACTTTGACAGCGTATCATACCATGCTCTAGGAGCTTGCTTCAAACCATATAGGGCCTTTTTCAAGCGATAAACATGAGTAGGATGCTCTGAATTCACAAAACCCTCTGGCTGGCTGACGTAAACCACTTCTTTCAGATCTCCATTAAGAAATGCGGTTTTCACGTCCATCTGATAAACAACCATGTTCTTGCTAGCAGCATTAGCCAAGAAGATTCTGATCGCCTCGATACGAGCAACTGGAGCAAAAGATTCCTCAAAGTCTATACCTTCTTCTTGACGATAACCTTTAGCTACTAACCTAGCCTTATTTTTCAAAACATCACCATGCTCATCAAGCTTCACTTTGAAGATCCACTTAAGAGCAATGATCATAGCACAATCTGGATCTGGTACTAATTCCCATACATCTAATCGATCAAACTCATGAATTTCATCTTGCATGGCATTGAACCAGCTGTCTTCATTCATAGCAGTTTTAACATCTTTAGGTTCGATCTTTGAGAGTACAGAGTTAAAGAAGCACCATAAGGCATCAGTAGCAAGCTGTTTACGAGTGGATACCGGACGAGAAGGATTTCCAATGATGTTGTCTAATGGATGATCGTGAGTCCATTTTCTGAGGTGTTCATGTGGTAGTTGTTGAGGGACTGAAGTAGCAGAGTCGATGTCTCCTGAAGAAGATGGTTCTGATGAAGATTCAGGAGCAAATATGTTTTCAAATGGAGCATCTTCAGGAGTAGCAAAGGGATTAACTTCATCATTGATGCCAGAAACATTTCCATGATGTACATTTGAAGAATGATGATTTGTTGATGAGACTGAAGGATCAGCAGCAGGCGCTTCTTGACTTAAAGATATTGAGACTAAGGGATTGACTTCATTCACAGGAATATGAGCAGCCTCTGTTGTAGGAATCGACACCTCATTAGTACTTGGATCATAAAGTTCATCAAACATAGGATCAAACAATTTCTTTAAATCATCTTCAGATGGAGGTACATATGGAGTTTCTTGAGAAGAGTTTGGAACAAGGGATGAACCAATGGGACTGTTTAGAAGTGCGGGTCCTGAACTGGATTGTCCAGGAGCCATTTGACTGGTCAGCTCATCAAACGTAACGTGAATTGTTTCCATGATATTTCGGGTTCTTTTGTTGTAGATTCGGTATCCCTTTTTGTTTGGTGAATAACCTACAAAAACTCCAATGTCTGCTTTAGCTCTAAGTTTGCCTAAGTCTTGACCCTCATTAGTTGGATAACACAATGCACCAAACACACGAAGGAAAGAGAGATTAGGTTTTCTGTTGTGGACAAGTTCATGTGGAGTTTTTCCATGAACAGTGTGATGTAGGGAACAATTTTGTGTTTCGCATGCAGTGGCAATAGCTTCAGCCCAGAGAAACATTGGAACCTTTGAGTAAATCAGCATTGTTCTAGCGGCTTCTACAAGAGTTCGATTTCGTCTTTCAACTACACCGTTCTGTTGAGGAGTTCGTGGAACACTTCTTTGATGGCTGATTCCAATGCTTTCATAAAATTCACTAAGTTGTTTTCTAACAAACTCAGTTCCATTATCTGTTCGGATAATTCTGACGGTTTTGTTAAGTCGAACCTGCAGCTGTTTGATGAGTTTGATGATGATATCAGGAGTTTCATCCTTTGTCCTTAAGAACTTGACCCAGGTGAATCTAGAGTAATCATCAACCACAACTAACACATATTTCTTCCCAAAGATATTATGCACTCTCATTGGTCCACATAAATCCATATGAATTGTATGAAGAACTTCTGTGACAGAGTTAGTAGGTTTGGGTTTATGGGCATACTTCTTGCTTTTTCCCAATTGACATGCTGAACAAAGATGATCCTTTTCATACTTGAGTCTAGGTAAACCTACAACTAAGTCCTTTCTGGTGAGATCATTGATGGTGCCAAAGTTCAAGTGATTGAGACGACGATGCCATAACCATGACTTTGTTTTAGAAGCCTTTGACAGCAAGCAAATTGGAGAAGACTTCATCATATCTTCGATAGAGATGGTGTATAGATTTGAACCACATGAACCTCTTAAAAGTTCCTTACCATCAAGTTCTCTAACGAAGCAGGTATGTTTTCTGAAGGCTACTTCTAGATCAGAATCGCATAATTGACCAACAGAGAACAAGTTATGACCAAGACCTTCTACATAGTAAACCCTGGAGATAACACTTTTGCCAACAACATAATCTCCATAACCCATGATTGCACCGAAATGATCATTCCCGAATCTAACTGTCCCGATGAATTTGCTCACGAAGTTCATGAGCCGCGACCGGTCGCCTGAGTCCAGGTACCACAGAACGATTTGAACGATCTGCAGTTGAACACAGACAAGAATGGATAACTGGATAATTGGGATCCCCATGCAATAATGGGTTCCATTTGGTTAGTAACAATGGTTGGAACACCCACATCAGAAATAGAAGCATTCATATCAGAAATTAAGGCAATGGAATCATTATGAATAGATGTAGTACTAGTGTCTGTATTAGCCCTATTCAAAGTGTGCTCACTTCTTAAGGGAATAGTTCTACCTGTAGGCATCCATTTTCTAGTGGGCATTGTCTGATTAGTCTTGTGACCAACAGGTATCCAATGATAGCCTATCTTACTAAATGTTCTTCCTGTGGGTTTCCACTGTTTTCTAACTTTCTTTCGTTTTTGCCTTTTAGCCTTCTTAGCATGATTTTTAGCATTAACAATATTAACTGGACAATTAACATCATTAGGCAAAACATTAACACCACATTCATGATTAGAAACAAAATTCAAGCAGACATCAATACAAGGTTTGCAAATAGTATCAGAATTCGAATTAATTACAGTACGCCTATGGCTAATACTAGAATCAACACGATTCGTTTTATTCGGCTCAAACTTAAAGTTCCTAGGTAGGTCTTCTACTTTTTTCCAATGCACATTCTTAGCTTGCGAGGTTGTGTCCTTCCTTGTATTGTCTTGAGACTTTGACCTGCTTGCTTTAATGTCACTGATTACTCCTGTAGAGGGAATGGGAATATTAGTTGGTTTAGCTACTATTTGCTTCACCTGTTTAGATGTGCTGGGATCTGAGCTACATGTAGGCACACTAAGATTAACTTTTTTAACATTTGAATAGCTGGGATTTGAACACCTAGAGGGCACACTCGAGTTCACATTCATAACATTTGGCATTGAATGACTTGCATGCTTGGCACTAGGCAGAGAACACGGTATCAAGGGATTGACTTGCTCACCTAAGGTTTTAGGGCATATTGTAATTAGGCATTCTAGAAGTTCTTGAGATCGTTTGGCATATAAGCATGCATGGCCAATTGCATTATCTTCTGGTTTTTCTAACTTATCCTCTTCTACAATCTCACGGAGACATTCTAGGCTGTCCTTAAGGTATAAGAAATATGTTTGAATAGCAAGTTTGTTATTCCTAAGATGAGGAGGAACATATTTCACAGACAAAGCATATTTATTACAGACATGTACCTTTGATACACCATTCTCCCCATTGGTCATTGGCATCTTCCCTTTTACCTGACTCTTTAGATTCTCAATTTCTTTTTGTAACGAGGCTACCGTTTCGTTAGTTTTGTTACGAGTGACCTTTATAGATTCAAATAATTCATTGAAATGAAGTTTAACCTTTTCATTTTCTTCAAGAAAAACCTCATTTTCCTTTTGTAAAGCATTTACTAAGTTTTGAAGATGAAAGTTTTGAGAATTTTGAGAATCTAAAAGAGGAGGCATTTGGGGACCAGTCACATTGTTCGTTTGACCCTTTAATTGAGAGATTTGGGCTTTCAACTTCCTGATCGTGTTGCAATGAGCTTGAATCTGTTCATCACGTTTGTTAATTTAAAAAACTGCATCAAACTCTGGAGCATCTGAGGATGTCTTGATATTTGAAGTTTTGACATTTTCTTTAATATGTTGATATTTTAGTTGTAAATTAAAATGCTCAACTTCTAGTTTAGAAAAATGTTTAACCAAATTGTCGTGATCATCCAGCTCAATTTTCTCATTTAGTTCAGAATTAGTTTTTTCAAGCTCAATGACACGATCATGGGAGACTTTCAGGGCAACAGATAGTTCATGAAATTGGGAAGCATTAATAGAATAATTTGTAGCAGTGAAAAACATATCTTGAGCAACACATTCAGTAATAAGAGTCTCATTTAATGTATGCAAGTTCTTTCTCTCAATCTCATTATATTTTAGTGCTCGCTCATAGTCATTAACCTCAACTATCATTGCATCAAACTCCTTTTCCATTTCTTTAATGTCTACGTTCATTCCCTTTTTAAGACTTTCAAAATGATCTTTTAGCAGTTTAAAGAAAGGCATGACTTCAGTTAAAGAACATTCTTTCGTTTGCTCAAAACCCCTTTCTCCTTCAGTTATACCAGTGGGTGTGATCCTTTTCTTGTAAGTTTTCTCAAAATCAACAAATAGTTGAAAGATAACATATTGACTAATTAAGGTCTTGCTTTTAGTGGCAATTGTTCTAGGAACAAGATGCATTGGTGTATTAGGAGGATACACAGTCGCTCTAGGCATTTTCCAAATGGGAGGGTTTGTTTCAACAATATTTTCAGCTTTCTGCTTATCTAAATCCATTTTCTAGAAAACTTGTTCGGGAGTCAACAATGTCTGAGGCTTAAACATGTTCAAGGAAATCCAGTTTTCCTTCTTGTAATCATGAGGTGTGATCTTTATTTTCTTTTCTTTACATTTAGGATCATCTAATTTCTTGTTCATCTTTTCCCTAGTAACTTCATCTGATTTCTTATCTTCATCAGTGCACTCAATGCAACTAGGTTTCTGTCTAGGTTTAAGGATTTCATTGCCATCATAAAGAACCTTATGAGCATTTCTAGCCTTTTTAATGACCTCTGGATTTGGTTCCTCAACAAGGGGAATGCTATGCTTATCGCTTAAGACTCTATGCTTAGTGATCATGTGAGCAGTCTGAATGGTGTTCCCTTGTATGTACAACTTGTTTTCAAGTTTGTTTTTCAAAGTTTTCAGATTAGAAAATGTTAGGAATTAGAAATTCCCAGTATTAAAGAGTCGGTCACCTCAAGTATATGTAATTGTTAGAAAGCTCGTAGTCGTAGTTCTTTTAAGTTAAGTAGTAATTTAGTTAAGTAACACCGTGGAGGACGGACGGGTCTTTACCCACTGTATGCCTGATCCACAGCCCATTGTGTGGCGATTTGTGTAAGACTATAAATACTCTCTACCTCCCAAGGTAGAGAGTTGGAGCTCATAATAATATCTTTCACTTTCTCTCACTAAGCTCCCTAAACCTCTAACTTTCTCTCTCTAGAATTCCATCTATATGCTACTTTGTGTTATGGTTTGATGTGTATGTGAAAAGCTAATATCTAACAATTGGTATCAAGAGCCAAGGTTGGATCATATCTTACACATCTTTGGATTTATAGTGGTTTTTAGGTGGTTTTTGAGTTTGAAAAAGTTTAGTGGTTTTTGCATCATTTGGTTGATCTCTTGTGTTAAAGTTTGAATTTTGTTGGTACTTTTGTGTTTAGAATCATCAAAAGTGTTTAGGTTTTCATTTGGTAAGCTTGAATCATCTTGGTTGGGTTGTTTTTGGATTGAAAAGTGATGTTTATATGGTTTTTCATGGTGGCGAGTTAGTTTACGGATAACCTTTCTTCATAGCGACTTGCTTCATTATTTTGTAGCGACTTACAGTGTTAAAAGCTAGCGAGTTAGAGCTAGCGAGTTAAAGGACAAGTAGTGGACTCTCCACTACGGGTGGCGACTTGTGGTAGCGACTTGATCAGTAGCGAGTTGCTCTTTAGCGACTTGTGTTTCTAGCGACTTGTGTAGCGAATTGCTGCCAAAATTTGGTTAGCGACTTGGTCCGTAGCGAGTTACTATTTAGCGACTTGTTCTTCTGTTAGCGACTTGGGATTCTAGCGACTTGGCTTTCTAGCGAATTAATTGGTAGCGACTTAGTGGATTTGTGTCTAGCGACTTAGAGCTTTATCATCTAGCGACTTGAGTGATTGTTTACGGTTTTCTCTTGATTTAGTAAAATCCCGTGAAAGAATCTATTTCCCGGTTTAATCATAGAGTTATAAAATCCCGTATAATCTGTTAACATGTCTACCAACGTTCCTACTGTCATCTCCACTGTTGCCGAGGATGTTCAAGCAGCTGGCTCAGATACTCGTCCACCCATGCTTGACAGAACTGACTACGATTCTTGGGCTCAACGAATCAGACTGTATTGCCTTGGAAAGGAAAATGGTGTCAACATTCTCAAATCCATTGATGAAGGACCATATCGGGTTGAGACGACTAGAGACATACTTGATACTAATGAAGATGGTACTCCTGTCTACGGAATGGACAGACCTAAGATGTACAATGAGCTTGATAATGAAGAAAAAAAGAGATTCGATGCAGATATCAGGGCTTCAAACATTGTTCTTCAAGGTCTTCCTAAAGACATCTACAAACTGATCAATCATAACACTGATGCAAAGGCAGTTTGGGATAACGTTAAGATGCTTCTCTCAGGTTCAGAATTAACTATGGAAGACAGAGAATCCCAACTTTATGACGAATTTGAGCACTTCAAGATGAAACCAGATGAGAGTGTTTATGAGTACTATGTGAGATTTCATAAGTTAGTGAATGACATGAGAAACATCAGAATGACTATGCCTAATATTCAGCTGAACTCAAAGTTTGTGAACAACATGAATCCCGAATGGCACAAGTTTGTCACATCTGTGAAACTCACTAAAGGATTGAAGCATACTAACTATGAGCAACTCTATGCCTTCCTCCTTCAGAATGAGAGACATGCCATGTTTGAAAAGTTGATTCTCAATCAGTTCAAAACCAACCAGGGTGAGACAAGTTCGTCTAATGACTCAACAGCTTTCTACTCAAACATTGGAATCACAACCAAAGCATCACAAGTCATACCCTTGGGTAATGGTAATCACAAACTCATCCCTGATCCTCAGTTCAAGCAAGCTGATGCTGATGCACACGTGGGTAACATCATTAATCAACTTGCTCTTCTCATTAGTCAAAACATGAATTCTCTCCCACAAACCAACAACAACCTCAGAACTGCATCTAACCCACATAATCAAGCCACTGTTAAAGATGGAAGGATCGTGGTGCAACCAGTTCAGGAAAGACAGTATGATCAGGGAAGGGGTGGTGCTGGTAGAGGATATGTGGGCAACCAGAATCGAGGAAGAAATGGTAACCAAGGTCAAGCCAAGACAATCAAATGCTATAACTGTGGTGGTGAAGGACACATTTCAAGGAACTGCACATCTCCAAAGCGCCCACAGAATGCTGATTACTTCAGAGATAAGATGTTGCTGGCACAAGCTCAGGACAATGGTGCTGCGTTGGATGAAGAGGAATTGCTGTTTCTTGCTGAGGGCAATGCCAAGACCTATGATGCAGATGTGGATGAGCAGCCTGTTCAGGAGATAGGTCACAATCATCAGAACGCCTTTCAAGTCGCTGACTGTGATGCATACGATTCTGATGTAGATGATGGACCTACGGCACACACAATCTTTATGGCTAGCATCTCTCCAATGGTTTCTCCCAAGATCTCTTCTTCACCACAAGCTGGGCCATCCAAGGACAAACTCATCTCAGAGGTATTAAAGCTATATGATGATGGTGAGGTGCAACAGATGCATGACAAAGTACAACCAACTGAAACTATTGAATCAAATATTGAAAATATGGGTAATATCAATATTGTCCTATACGATCAATACGTGAAACAAAGGGAAAGTGAAGTTGTACCAAGTGATGCATCTTCTGCAATCAACAATGACTATGTCCTTGATGAATACACTGCATGTGCTCCTGATGATTCTGTAATTTCTGAACTAAATGCCTATAAGGAACGTGTTGCTATTTATGAACAACGCGCTAAATTTGAGTTGACCACTCGTGAGCAGGAAATGGATGACCAAGTGCGTACAGTAATTAGAAAAAGTAATTTTAGAGAAGAAGTATTGAAACAAGAATTAAATTCTTTGCAAGAAAAACTTTCTAAAACAACTAAGCAAAAACAAGAACTTCAAGAAAATGTGAAAATGCTTAAGCAAGAATTTAATGCAAAAGAATCAAAGCTCTTGAGAGATTTTTCTAATCTGAAAACTTTGAAAAACAAACTTGAAAACAAGTTGTACATGCAAGGAAACACCATTCAGACTGCTCACATGATCACTAAGCATAGAGTTCTAAGCGATAAGCATAGTGTTCCCATTATAGATAAACCCAACCCTGAGTATGGAAAGATAGCAAAAGCAGCTCATAGTGTTATCTATGATGGAAATGAGATTCTTAAACCTAGACAAAAACCTAGTTGCGTTGAGTGCACTGAGGATGACAAGAAATTAGATGAAGTAACTAGGGAGAAGATGAATAAGAAACTAAATGACCCTAAGTGCAAAGAGAAGAAAGTAATTATCACTCCCCATGACTACAAGAAGGAAAAATGGATTTCCTTGAACAAGTTTAAGACTCAGACATTGTTGACTCCC
Organism: Chrysanthemum seticuspe; assembly: GCA_019973895.1. Classification (NCBI taxonomy): domain Eukaryota; kingdom Viridiplantae; phylum Streptophyta; class Magnoliopsida; order Asterales; family Asteraceae; genus Chrysanthemum; species Chrysanthemum seticuspe. Next base: position 49,488,470 of record BPTQ01000006.1, on the reverse strand, counting down.
GAACAAGTCTTTTGGAAAATGGATTTAGATAAGCAGAAAGCTGAAAATATTGCAGTAACAAACCCTCCCCTTTGGAAAATGCCTAAAGCTACTGTGTATCCTCCTAACACACCAATGCATCTTGTTCCTAGAACAATTGCCACTAAAAGCAAGATCTTAATTAGCCAATACGTTATTTTCCAACTATTTGTTGATTTTGAGAAAACTTGCAAGAAAAGGATCACACCCACTGGCATAACTAAAGGAGAAAGGGGTTTTGAACAAATGAAAGAATGTTATTTAACTGAGGTCATGCCCTTCTTTAAACTTTTAAAGGATCACTTTGAGAGTCTTAAAAAGGGGATAGAAACAGATATTAAGGGAATGGAAAAGGAATTTGATGCAATAATAGTTGAAATTAGTGATTATGAGCGTGCACTAAAATATAATGAGATTGAGAGGAAGAACCTGCATACATTGAATGAGAATCTTATTACTGAATGTGTTGCTCAAGATGTCTTTTTCACTGCTTCAAATTGCTCTATTAATGCTTCCAAATTTCATGAACTATCTGTGGCCCTGAAAGTCTCCCATGATCGTGTCATTGAGCTTGAAAAAACTAATTCTAAACTTAATGAGAAAATTGAACTGGATGATCATGACAATTTGGTTAAACATTTTTCTAAACTAGAAGTTGAGTATTTTAATCTACAACTAAAATATCAACATCTCAAAGAAAATGTCAAAACTTCAAATTTCAAGACATCTTCAGATGCTCCAGAGTTTGATGCAGTTTTTCAAATTAACAAACGAGATGAACAGATTCATGCTCAGTGTAACACGATCAGAAAGTTGAAAGCCCAAATCTCTCAATTAAAGGGTCAAACGAACAATATGACAGGCTCCCAAATGCCTCCTTCTTTAGATTCTCAGAATTCTCAAACGTTTCATCTTCAAAACCTAGTAAATGCTTTACAAAAGGAAAACGAAAGTTTCCTAGAAGAAAATGAAAAGGTTAAACGTCATTTCAATGAGTTGTTTGAATCAATTAAAGTCACTCGTAACAAAAACAACGAACAAATAACTTCATTGCAAAAGGAAATTGAGAATCTGAAGAGTCAGGTAAAAGGGAAAATGCTAATGATCAATGCGGAGAATGTTGTATCTAAGGTTCACTCTGGTAATAAATCTGCTTTATCTGTGACATATGTCCCCCCTCACCTAAGGAACAACAAACTTGCCATTCAAACATATTTCTCATCCCTTAAGGACTGCTTAGAATGCCTGCGTGAGATTGTTGAAGAGGATAAGCTAGAGAAACCTCATGATAATGCAATTGGACATGCATGCCTATATGCCAAACGATCTCAAGAAATCTTAGAATGTTTGATCACAATATGCCCAAAGACATTAGGTGAGAGAGTTAACCCCTTGATTCCATGCTCAATGCCTAAGGCCAAACATGACTTGCACTCGACTCCCAATGTTTTGAATGAGAGCCGAATTATACCTTTGAGTAGTTCAGATTCTAGATCTGTCAATGATAGGAAAGAGAACTCGAATGTGCCCTCTAGGAGTACTAATTTCAGTAAAGCTAGCTTTATGAAAGTGAACCATAGTGCACCTGCATGTAGTTCAGATCCCAGCACATCTAAACAGGTGGTGCAAAGAGTAGTAAAACAAACTAATGTTCCCATTCCCTCTACAGGAGTAATCAGTGACATTAAAGGGAGCAGGTCAAAGTCTCAAGACAATACAAGGAATGATAGGACCTCTCAAGCTAAGAATGTGCACTGGAAGAGAGTAGAAGAACAATCTAGGAACCTTAAGTTTGAATCGAATAAAACGAATCGTGTTGATTCTAGTATTAGCCATAGGCGTACTGTAATTAATTCGAATTCTGATACTATTTGCAAACCTTGTACTGATGATTGCTTGAATTCTGTTTCTAATCATGAATGTGATGTTAATGTTCTGCCTAATGATGTTAATTGTCCAGTTAATGTTGTTAATGCTAAAATTCATGCTAAAAAGGCAAAAAGGCAAAAGCGAAAGAGAGTTAGAAAACAATGGAAACCCACAGGAAGAACATTCAGCAGAATAGGTTTTTATTGGATACCTGTTGGTCATAAGACTAATCAGATAATGCCCACTAGAAAATGGATGCCTACTGGTAGAACTATTCCCTTAAGAAGTGGTCACACTGTAAATAGGGCTAATACAGACACTAGTATTGCATCTATTCACAATGATTCCATTACTTCACTGTCTGATATGAATGCTTCTATTTCTGATGTGGGTGGTCCAACTGTTGCTACTAACCAAATGGAACCCATTCTTGCATGGGGATCCCAAATATCCAGTTATCCATTCTTGTCTGTGTTCAACTGCAGATCGTTCAAATCGTTCTGTGGTACCTGGACTCAGGCTGTTCCAAGCATATGACTGGAGACCGGTCACGGCTCATGAACTTCGTGAGCAAATTCATCGGGACTGTTAGATTTGGTAATGATCATTTCGGTGCTATTATGGGTTATGGAGATTATGTTGTTGGTGATAGTGTCATCTCTAGAGTGTATTATGTGGAAGGTTTAGGTCACAATCTGTTCTCTGTTGGTCAATTCTGTGATTCTGACCTAGAAGTAGCCTTCAGAAAACATACCTGCTTTGTTAGAGATCTTAATGGAAAGGAACTGTTGAAAGGGACTCGTGGCTCAAACCTTTACACTATCTCTATCGATGACATGATGAGAGCTTCACCAATCTGCTTGTTATCAAAGGCTTCTAAAACAAAGTCATGGTTATGGCATCGTCGTCTCAATCACTTGAACTTCGGCACCATCAACGATCTTTCCAGAAAGGACTTAGTTGTAGGTCTACCTAGACTAAAGTATGAAAAGGATCATCTTTGTTCAGCATGTCAATTGGGAAAAAGCAAGAAGTATGCCCATAAACCCAAACCTACTAACTCTGTCACAGAAGTTCTTCATATGATTCATATGGATTTATGTGGACCAATGAGGGTGCAGAATATCTTTGGAAAGAAATATGTGTTAGTTGTGGTTGATGATTATTCTAGATTCACCTGGGTCAAGTTCTTAAGGACAAAGGATGAAACTCCTGATATCATCATCAAACTCATCAAACAGCTGCAGGTTAGACTAAACAAAATTGTCAGAATCATCAGAACAGACAATGGAACTGAGTTTGTCAACAAACAACTTAGTGAATTCTATGAAAGCATTGGAATCAGCCATCAAAGAAGTGTTCCACGAACCCCTCAACAGAACGGTGTAGTTGAAAGACGAAATCTTTCTCTTGTTGAAGCTGCTAGAACAATGCTGATCTATTCAAAGGTTCCAATGTTTCTCTGGGCTGAAGCAATTGCCACTGCATGCTACACACAAAATCGTTCCCTGATTCACACCAGTCATGGAAAAACTCCATATGAACTTGTTCACAACAGAAAACCTAATCTATCTTTCCTTCGTGTGTTTGGTGCCTTGTGCTACCCAACTAATGAGGGTCAAGACTTGGGCAAACTTAGGGCTAAAGCTGACATTGGAGTATTTGTAGGATATGCACCAAACAAAAAGGGATACCGAATCTACAACAAAAGAACCCGAAATATCATGGAAACAATTCACGTTACGTTTGATGAGCTGACCGGTCAAATGGCTCCTGGACACTCCAGCTCAGGACCCGCACTTCAAAACAGTCCTATTGGTTCATCTCTTGTTCCAAACTCCTCTCAAGAAACTCCATATGTACCTCTATCTGAAGATGATGTAAAGAAACTGTTTGATCCCATGTTTGATGAACTGTATGAGTCTACTACTAATGAGGTGCTGATCCCTACAACAGAGGATGCTCATATTCCAGTGAATGAAGTCAATTCATCAGTCTCAATATCTGTAAGTCAAGAAGCACCTGCTGCTGATCCTTCAGTCTCATCAACAAATCATCTCTCTTCAAATGTACATCATGGAAATGTTTCTGGCACCAATGATGAAGTTAATCCCTTTGCAACTCCTGAAGATGCTCCATTTGAAAACATATTTGCTACTCCTGAATCATCATCAGAACCATCTTCTTCAGGAGACATCGACTCAGCTACTTCAGTTCCTCAACAAATGCCACATGAACACCTCAGAAAATGGACTCACGATCATCCATTAGACAACATCATTGGAAATCCCTCTCGTCCTGTATCAACCCGGAAGCAACTCGCAACCGATGCCTTATGGTGCTTCTTCAACTCCGTACTATCTAAGATCGAACCAAAAGACGTTAAAACTGCCATGAATGAAGATAGCTGGTTCAATGCTATGCAAGATGAAATTCATGAGTTTGATCATCTTGATGTATGGGAGTTAGTACCTGCTCCAGACTGTGCTATGATTATAGCTCTAAAATGGATCTTCAAAGTAAAACTTGATGAGCATGGTGATGTGTTGAAGAACAAGGCTAGATTAGTTGCTAAGGGATATCGTCAAGAGGAGGGTATAGACTTTGAAGAATCTTTTGCTCCAGTTGCTCGAATCGAGGCCATCAGAATCTTTCTGGCTAATGCTGCTAGCAAGAACATGGTGGTTTATCAGATGGATGTAAAGACGGCATTTCTAAACGGAGATCTTAAAGAAGTCGTCTACGTCAGCCAACCTGAAGGTTTTGTGAATCAAGAGCATCCTACTCACGTTTATCGTTTGAAGAAGGCTCTTTACGGTTTAAAGCAAGCTCCAAGGGCATGGTATGATACACTGTCAAAGTTTCTTCTATCAACCGGATTCATCAAAGGAGCAGTTGATCCTACATTGTTCACCAGGAAGTCAGGCAAACATTTGATTCATGTTCAAATTTATGTTGATGATATTATCTTTGCCTCGACTGACCCAATGGAATGTGATCGTTTTTCAAATGAAATGAGTTCAAAGTTTCAAATGTCAATGATGGGACAAATGTCATTTTTCTTGGGATTACAAATTTCACAAAGTCCCGGAGGCATTTTCATAAATCAATCTAAATATGCAACAGAGATTTTAAAGAAATTTGGATTTGATTCAAGTGACCCTGTTGACACCCCCATGATTGACCGAACCAAACTAGATGAGGACCTCTCAGGGATCATGATTGACCAAACGAAATATAGGAGTATGATTGGATCCCTGATGTATCTCACTGCTAGTAGACCAGACATCTTATTCTCTGTGTGCATGTGTGCTAGATACCAGGCTAAGCCTACTAAAAAGCACCTTGAAGCAGTTAAACGGGTCTTTTGGTATCTCCAAGGAACCATCAATATGGGACTATGGTACCCGAAGGACACCGGTATGTCACTAACGGCCTATGCAGATGCCGATCATGCAGGTTGTCAAGATACTCGTCGAAGTACGTCTGGAGGTGCTCAGTTTTTGGGTGATAAGCTTGTGAGCTGGTCTTCAAAGAAGCAAATGAGTACTTCTATTTCCTCTACAGAGGCTGAATACATAGCCATGTCATCTTGTTGTGCTCAAATCTTATGGATGAGATCTCAATTATCTGACTATGGCTTTGAATTCAACAAAATCCCTCTGTACTGTGATAATAAAAGTGCTATTGCTCTCTCATGCAACAACGTTCAACACTCAAGAGCAAAGCATATCGACATTCGACATCATTTCATCAGGGAACAGGTGGAAAAAGGTGTGGTGGAACTATATTTTGTGAGGTCTGAATATCAGACATCTTCACCAAAGCTCTTCCAAGAGAACGTTTTGAGTTTATTCTTCCACGACTTGGTTTGAAAAGCCTTCAACCAGAAACTCTCAAACGTCTTCAGGAGGAAGACGAGGAGTAAAGGTCTATCTTCATCTATCTCTTGTAAATATTTTTTCAAAAATCAAATAGAAAATTATAAAACTTTCAAAATCCATAAAAATCTGAAAAATCCGAAAAATCTTCAAAAAATATTGTCATTTTGTCATGTTTTTTTTCTCTCGATTCGATAATATCTACGGTCTTTGTGCTGTCATTCAAAGAATGACACGGGACTTTAGATGTTGTTCGAATTCTTAAAAAAAAAAAAAAAAAAAAAAAAAAAAAAAAAAAAAAAAAAAAAAAAAAAAAATTTGGGAGAAAGAGAAAATGGTTTATTGTCAATTTCAGGCGATAACCCGCTTTTAAAGAAAGAACAGAGCCATGTTTTACCATGTTTTCAAATCCTATGCTCTGATTCTATAAACTCTCATCTGCTGAAAACTAAATGCTTTAAAAAATAACTCAATCTCTATTTTTGATAATCATCAGGACTTATTTGTCAAAATCTCTATCTCTCAATCAACAACCTACGTCATTGATTGAGGGGGAGAATGATTTCAATTAAATTAAAAAGTTATTTGGCATTAAATTGTTTTCAAAAGATATACATGCATGTTTTATAAATGGAGTGTAAAGTCTTAAAATCCAATCCACATCAGTTAAAACACTTTCACAATCAAGTCACAATTCTCCTCAAAAGCTTTCAAAATCAATTTAAATCTATACGAGATCACAAATCTCAAATGATTTGATAATTGTGATCGGGGGAGAATGTGTGATTTAAATTGGATTTAAACTGATAATCAGGTAAATGGTTATAAAAGAATGTACATGCTGTCCTTCTCACATGTGACAAACGATTTCAATTTTTCTATGCACATGTTGAGGGGGAGCATCTATCTTAAACCTTTGATTTAAAACGTGATCATTCATCCTAATGTGCAGGTTCCCTCTAGTATGTGCAAAACTCTTTTCAACCTCGAGGCACATATTGAGGGGGAGCAAAATTCATGGAAACCTCATCCTTCCCGGAAATGCTATTCCAACTTGATCTATTGAGGGAAGTGATGTTGATATCTTTTAGAAAATGGTAATTAAAAGAAGTTAATTCTTTCTCTTGCCTCCGTGTGCAAAACATTCTCAATACTTGATGCACATGTTGAGGGGGAGTTCTCGTTCTAAAAATATCAAAAACAATTCAGGTACAAAAAGCTTTGATAATATATCACAAGTATCTGAATTGATTTTCAAATGGTTTTCAATTGGATCCAATGGCAAATGAACAATACCAAATTGACCGACCAACTTTACTTTATGTACGGTGATATAAGGATGATAAGGTTAGGTATTGGTTCCCATGATCCGCCAGAACCGGAGGGATCTACCCAGGGACAATCCACTAGTTAGTATAGAAGTCCTTAGGTATGATGATAAAAGGAGAAAACTGAGATAAGGGAAGAGTGCGGACTAAGACTGAGCTAGTACTGGAATAAACCCAACAAGGTTCTAGCTATGAAGTCTCGGTAAGCACTGAAGGGGTTGAAGAATTAAAAAGAATTGAATGAAAATAGGGTGAAAACAAATAGCCCTCCATTAATTCAACCTTAGGGCAGAAACCGGGTTCAATTCATATGCTACTGATGGTAACATCGGTATTGAAGACAAGACGTCATGGACCCAGTGACGCACTGCACTTCAACTTTCCAAACCACTCAAGTTCCTCTTAAAAGGACTTGTTTCATTCTCACGGGGAACCGACATTATCTATCGACTTTCTCTTAGAGATGGTTGATATTGAAGTAGGAGACCCTCTCCCTAGTCTCCGGCACAGGATCCAAATATGCACAAATTGAGTCTAGAGCCACGAGATCATCAATAAATCTCATTAGGACACTTTCAATGAAGGCTCTCTGTTTCACACAATGTGGAAAGAGAGATTATATCTTGAGTCCTACGCATTATCCTTGTGGTATTGCCAGAACATCTGAGTGATGTGTTTACATATTTACAGTGAAGATGGAAAGCCTTCTGGAGCCTACATCAAACAAGCTCCTGGTAGGTGGCATGTGAGATCTATTATATAGATCAACCATGTGACAACTGAACAGAAACAATGGGGCGATTCAATCTCTTGAATCAATCCTGGTTCAGGTTATGGATTGACGGATACCTTTGGAAAACCAGTCTTTGTGCTTAAAAAACTCTTTTCATTAGCACATCGACTGTGTACTCATTTTTTCAAACCAAAAGGTATTTTTATGATTGATAATTGATTTTCAATAAAACCTTCGTTGTATTGCAAAAACAATTTCTATTGAGCAATACACGATTGTTTTTCAAATCTCTTTTCATCAATCAGTGGACTTAAATTTCGCTGGTTCACTCACTCCGTGTTGTCTTCTTTGAGATGTTCCGGTTTGAGAACAGCTAGAACAGCTGCGAAACCCTATCAAGGAAATTCTTAGGAATCCTACCTGATCACAGGCAGTACTTGTACTGATCAACGGGGAACCGTGGGCCGTGTACCTCAATTCAACGAAAGTGATCAAAGACACTTTCGTGCGATTTGTTGCTAACTGTTGTATGCAGGTACGCCCGACGTTTGCAGCTGATCAGAATGAAGCGGTCAATCCACAGCCGCATGCTCACTTAACACATTCAACTCAAAAGAAATCATGATTAGTGCATCAATGACTCTGATATTTTCACTCCATGCTTCTGCTACGCTGCTGCCAATATCGTGATTCAACAAATGCTTCCGCTACTCTGATGAGAAGATATCATGATCCAGAATGTGAGCATGTCGGTCCCAAAGTCACAACATCACATAATACCAACATCACAAAGGATGTGTCAGAGATTGTTGATTGCTGATGATCTCCAAAGATGGCTCAAACTTATCATCACGTGGATCAGTAAAAGACCTCCACTTGGAATGACCAAACATGCAATGTGAAGAATCAATGACTACGAGCTTATGAGCAAAGGACTACATCAAGAATGCAAGATCAACTGTTAATGTAATATCTATTTGTATTCAATGTAATTTTTGATGTATAATTGAGGTGACCTCCCTTAGGGGGAGATTGTTAGGAATTAGAAATTCCCAGTATTAAAGAGTCGGTCACCTCAAGTATATGTAATCGTTAGAAAGCTCGTAGTCGTAGTTCTTTTAAGTTAAGTAGTAATTTAGTTAAGTAACACCGTGGAGGACGGACGGGTCTTTACCCACTGTATGCCTGATCCACAGCCCATTGTGTGGCGATTTGTGTAAGACTATAAATACTCTCTACTTCCCAAGGTAGAGAGTTGGAGCTCATAATAATATCTTTCACTTTCTCTCACTAAGCTCCCTAAACCTCTAACTTTCTCTCTCTAGAATTCCATCTATATGCTACTTTGTGTTATGGTTTGATGTGTATGTGAAAAGCTAATATCTAACAGAAAAATCTTTCAAGAGTTTTGATTCCTTTGCATTAAATTCTTGCTTAAGCATTTTCACATTTTCTTGAAGTTCTTGTTTTTGCTTAGCAGTTTTAGAAAGCTTTTCTGGCAAGGAATTTAACTCTTGTTTTAATACTTCTTCTCTAAAATTACTTTTTCTAATGATTGTACGCACTTGGTCATCCATTTCCTGCTCACGAGTGGTCAACTCAAATTTTGCACGTGGTTCATAAATAGCAACACGTTCTTTATAGGCATTTAGTTCAGAAATTACAGAATCATCAGAAGCATATGCAGTGAATTCATCAAAGACATAGTCATTGTTGACTGCAGAAGATGCATCACTTGGTACAACTTCACTTTCACTTTGTTTCACATATTGATCATATTGGACAACATTGATATTACCCATATTTTCAATATTTGATTCAATAGTTTCAGATGATTGTACTTTGTCATGCATCTTTTGCACATCAGCATCATCGTATAGTTTTAATACCTCTGAGATGAGTTTGTCATTGGATGGGCCAGCTTGTGGTGAAGAAGAGACCTTGGGAGAAACCATTGGAGTAATGCTAGCCATAAAATTTGTGTGTGTAGTAGGTCCATCATCCACATCAGAGTCGTATGCATCACAATCAGCGACTTGAAAGGCATTCTGATGATTGTGACCTATCTCCTGAATTGGCTGCTCATCCACAGCAGCATCATAGGTCTTGGCATTGCCCTCAGCAAGAAACAACAACTCCTCTTCATCCAAAGCAGCACCATTATCCTGAGCTTGTACAAGCAGCATCTTATCTCTGAAGTAATCAGCATTCTGTGGACGTTTTGGAGATGTGCAGTTCCTTGCAATGTGTCCCTCACCCCCACAGTTGTAGCATTTGATCGGCTTAGCTTGACCTTGATTTCCATTCCTTCCTCGATTCTGATTACCAACATAACCTCTACCAGCTCCACCTCTTCCCTGATCATACTGTCTTTCCTGAACTGGTTGCACCACTATCCTCCCATCTCTGATAGTAGCTTGATTGTGTGGGTTAGATGATGTTCTGAGATTGTTGTTGGTTTGTGGGAGAGAATTCATGTTTTGACTAATTAGAAGAGCTATTTGATTAATGATATTTCCCACGTGTGCATCAGCATCAGCTTGTTTGAACATAGGATTAGGAATGAGTTTGTGATTACCATTACCCATGGGTATGACTTGTGAGGCTTTGGTTGTGATTCCGATGTTTGAGTAGAAGGCAGTTGAGTCATTAGAAGAGCTTGTCTCTCCCTGGTTGGTTTTGAACTGATTAAGAATCCTTTTTTCAAACATAGCATGTCTCTCATTCTGAAGGAGGAAGGCATAGAGTTGCTCATAGTTTGTATTCTTCAGTCCTTTAGTGAGCTTCACAGAAGTGACAAACTTGTGCCATTCAGGATTCATGTTGTTCACAAATTTAGAGTTCAGCTGAATGTTAGGCATAGTCATTCTGATGTTCCTCATATCATTAACAAGCTTGTGGAATCTAACATAGTACTCATAAACTCTCTCATCCGGTTTCATCTTGAAGTGTTCAAATTCATCATAGAGTTGTGATTCTCTGTCTTCCATGGTTAATTCAGAACCTGAGAGAAGCATCTTGACATTATCCCATACTGCCTTTGCTTCAGTGTTGTGATTGATCAGCTTGTAGATATCTTTTGGAAGACCTTGAAGTACGATGTTAGAAGCCCTGATATAAGCATCGAATCTCTTTTTCTCCTTATCATCGAGCTCATCATATGTCTTTGGTCTGTCAATTCCATAGATCATTGTTCCATCTTCAGTTGTATCAATTAAGTCTCTAGTCGTCTCAACCCGATATGGTCCTTCATCAATGGATTTGAGAATGTTGACTCCATTTTCTTTTCCAAGACAGTACAATCTGATTCGTTGAGCCCAAGAGTCGTAGTCAGTTCTGTCAAGCATGGGTGGACGAGTATCTGAACCAGCTGCTTGAACATCCTCAGCAACAGTGGAGATGATAGTAGGAACATTTGTAGACATGTTTCAAGCTCTACGGGATTTTACTATTCTTTGATTAAACCGGGAAATTGATTCTTTCACGGGATTTTACTAAACCAAAAGAACAACCGTAAGAATGTATCACCAAGAAGTAACAAGCCTAAATGAATAAGTACCTAACCACACAACTCGCTTAATTAACAACTCGCTTAAGTAATCAACTCGCTTAATAGCCAAGTCGCATCAGCATCAACTCGCAACACAGTCAACTCGCTTAATGAATCAAGTCGCTAAATAGCCAACTCGCTTTAGTATCAACTCGCAACACAATCAACTCGCTTGAACACTAAGTCGCTTAAAGAGACTCGCTAGCGTTACAACTCGCTAAATAGCTAAGTCGCTTTAGATCTCAAGTCGCTTAAAGAAACAACTCGCTTAGAACCCAAGTCGCATAAATATCAACTCGCTAAACAGCTAAGTCGCATGTACCAACTCGCATCAAATAACAAAGTAACTCGCTTTGAAGAAACACAAGTCCGAGACTCAACTCGCTTAGTCCTTCTTTCACAAATAACCACTTTATCAATCCAAAACAACCAAACCACAATGATTTAAGCCTTCCAATTCAAAACATAAAAACATATGATGATCCTAAACACAAAAGTACAAGCAAAATTCAAACTTTACCACTAGAATTTGTCCAAATGAATCAAACTCTCCTAAACCCTTAATACACCAAAAACCTTATGAAATCCACCAAAACAAAGAGCATAAAAGATGAGTGATCAAACCATGGATCTTGATACCAATTGTAAGATATTGGATTTCATATACACTCTAAACCATGATCAAAGTAGGCGTATAAGTATGTTAGAGAGAGAAAGTCCTAGTGAGAGAAAGGAAGAGAGTTGGGAACTATTGTGAGAGAAAGAAAATATTATTATGAGCTCCAACTCTCTACCTTGGGAGGTAGAGAGTATTTATAGTCTTACATAAAACGCCACACAACGGGCTGTGGATCAGGCATACAGTGGGTAAAGACCCGTCCATCCTCCACGGTGTTACAAAACTAAATACTACTTAACTTAAAATAACTACGACTACGAGCTTTCTAACGTTTACATATACTTGAGGTGACCGACTCTTTAATACCTGGAATTTCTAATTCCTAACAATTCTCATTAAAAACAAGTGGCAGTTTCCTTGTTTCCTGACTCCTCAGATTCTCAATTTCCTTTTATAAAGACGTTATTTTTTTGTTGTTTTTGTCACGAGTGACTTTCATTGAATCATATAACTCTTTAAAGTGTCGTATAACTTTTTCATTTTCTTCTAGAAAACTTTTGTTTTCTTTTTGTAAAGCATTAACTAAGTTTTGAAGATGAAAAGTTTGAGAATACTGAGAATCTAAAGGAGGAGGCATTTGGGAGCCAGTCACATTGTTCTTTTCACCCTTTAATTGAGAGATTTGGGCTTTCAACTTTCTAATCATGTTACAATGAGCTTGAGTCTGTTCGTCACGTTTGTTTATTTGAAAAACTGCATCAAACTCTGGAGCATCTGATGATGTCTTGATATTTGAGGTTTTGACATTTTCTTTAAGATGTTGATATTTTAGTTGTAAATTAAAATGTTCAACTTCTATCTTAGAAAGATGTTTTACCAAATTATCGTGATCATCCTGATCAATTTTCTCATTTAGTTTAGAATTAGTCTTTTCAAGCTCAATGACACGATCATGGGAGACTTTCAGAGCAACAGATAATTCATGAAATTGAGAAGCATTAATGGAACAATTCGTAGCAGTGTAAAACACATATTGAGTAATACATTCAGAAATAAGATTCTCATTCAATGTATGCAAGTTCTTCCTCTCAATCTCATTATATTTTAATTCTCGCTCATAGTCACTAACCTCAACTATCATTGCATCAAATTTATTTTCTATTTCTTTAATATCTGAATTCATCCCCTTTTTAAGACTCTCAAATTGATCTTTTAGTTGTTTAAAGAAAGGCATGACCTCAGTTAAATAGCATTCTTTAGTTTGCTCAAAACCCCTTTCCCCTTCAGTTATACCAGTGGGTGTGATCCTTTTCTTGCAAGTTTTCTCAAAATCAACAAATAATTGAAAGATAACATATTGACTGATTAAGGTCTTGCTTTTAGTGGCAATAGTTCTAGGGACTAGATGCATTGGTGTATTAGGAGGATACACAGTTGCTGAAGGCATTTTCCTAAAGGGGGGGGGGTTGTTAAAACAAGATTCTTTGCCTTTTGCTTATCTAAATCCTTTTTCCAGAACACTTGTTCGGGTGTTAACAACGTTTGAGGCTTAAACATGTTCAAGGAGATCCAATTTTCCTTTTTGTAGTCATGGGGTCTGATAATTATGTTTTTCTCTTTACATGTAGGATTGTTGAGTTTCTTATCCATTTTCTCCCTAGATGCATCATCTAGTTTTCTATCTTCCTCAGTGCACTCAATGCAACTAGATTTCTGTCTAGGTTTAAGAATCTCATCGCCATGATAGATTACATTTTGAGCAGCTTTTGCTATCTTACCATACTCAGGGTTGGATTCCTTTATAATGGGGATACTATGCTTATCGCTGAGAACTCTATGCTTAGTGATCATGTGAGCAGTCTGAATGGTAGTCCCTTGTACGTACAACTTATTTTCAAGCTTGTTTTTCAAGGTTTTTAGATTAGAAAAATCATTCAAAAGTTTTGATTCCTTAGCACTGAATTCTTGCTTAAGCATTTTAACATTTTCTTGAAGTTCTTGTTTTTGCTTAGCAGTTTTAGAAAGCTTTTCTTGTAAGGATTTTAACTCTTGTTTTAATACTTCTTCTCTAAACCTGCTTTTTCTAATAGTTGTACGCATTTGGTCATCCATTTCCTGCTCACGGGTGGTTAACTCAAACTTAGCACGCTGTTCATAAATAGCAACTTGTTCTTTATAGGCATTCAGTTCAGAAACAACAGAATCATCATGAGCACATGCAGTGTATTCATCAAAAATATAGTCATCATTGACTGCAGAAGATGCATCACTTGGTACAGTCTCACTTTCACTTTGTTTCACATATTGATCATATGGGACAACATTGATATTACCCATATTTTCAATATCTGACTCAAAAGTTTCAGTTGATTGTACTTTGTAATTTATCTTTTGCTCATCAACATCATCGTATAGTTTTAATACCTCTGAGATGATTGATTCTTTGGATGGACTAGCTTGCTGTGGTGAGGGGACCTTTGGAGAGACCATTGGAGAAATGCTAACCATGAAAATTGTTTGTGCAGTAGGTTCATCATCGACGTCAGAGTCGTATGCATCACAGTCTGCAACTTGAAAAGCATTCTGATGATTATGACCTATCTCCTGAATTGGCTGCTCAACCACATCTGCATCATATGTCTTGGCATTGCCTTCAGCAAGAAACAATAACTCTTCTTCATCCAAAGCTGCTCTATTATCCTGAGCTTGCACAAGCAACATCTTATCCATGAAGTACTCTGCATTCTGAGGGCGTTTTGGCGATGTATAGTTCCTTGCAATATGTCCCTCACCACCACAGTTGTAGCATTTGATTGGCTTTGCTTGTCCTTGATTTCCAATCCTTCCCCGATTCTGATTTCCCACATATCCTCTACCAACTCCACCTCTTCCTTGTTCGTACTGCCTTTCTTGAACTGGCTGCACCATAACCTTCCCATCTCTGACAGTGGCTTGGTTGTGTGGATTGGATGCTGTTCTGAGGTTGTTGTTGGTGTGTGGGAGAGAGTTCATGTTTTGACTAATCATGAGAGCCAGTTGATTAATGAAGTTTCCCACGGCTGCATCAGCATCAGCTTGTTTGAACATTGGATCGGGAATGAGTTTGTGATTACCATTACCCATGGGTATAACTTGAGAAGCTTTGGTGGTAATTCCCACATTTGTGTAAAAGGCAGTTGAATCATTTGATGAGCTTGTCTCTCCTTGGTTGGTTTTGTACTGATCCAGAATCCTTTTTTCAAACATAGCATGCCTCTCATTCTGAAGAAGGAATGAATAAAGTTGCTCATAGTTGGTGTTCTTCAATCCTTTGGTTAGCTTCACAGAGGTGACAAACTTATGCCATTCGGGATTCATGTTGTTCACAAACTTTGAGTTCAGTTGAATGTTTGGCATGGTCATTTTGATGTTCCTCATATCATTCACAAGCTTATGGAATCTCACATAGTACTCATAGACACTCTCATCTGGTTTCATCTTGAAGTGTTCAAATTCATCATACAGTTGTGATTCTCTGTCTTCAATAGTTAATTCAGAACCTGAGAGAAGCATCTTGACATTATCCCACACTGCCTTGGCTTCGGTGTTGTGATTGATAAGCTTGTAGATGTCTTTTGGAAGACCTTGAAGTATAATGTTAGAAGCCTTGATATCAGCATCGCATCTCTTTTTCTCCTTATCATTGAGCTCATCATACGTCTTTGGTCTGTCTATTCCATAGATCATTGTTCCATCTTCAGATGTATCAATTAAGTCTCTAGTAGTCTCAATCTGATAAGGTCCTTCATCAATAGACTTGAGAATGTTGACTCCGTTTTCCTTTCCAAGACAGTACAATCTGATTCGTTGTGCCCAAGAGTCGTAGTCAGTTCTGTAAAGCATAGGTGGACGAGTATCTGAACCAGCTGCTTGAACATCCTCAGCAACAGTGGAGATGATTCTAGGTACATTGGTAGACATGTTAACAGATTACACGGGATTTTAAAACTCTATGATTAAATCAGGAAATAGATTCTTTCACGGGATTTTACTAAATCATGAGAAAACCGTATTACAACCAAAAGTTCAACCAAGTCTCTAAGAAACCTTGAACCAAGTTGCTAACACCAAGTCGCTGAGAATTATGACAACAAGTCGCTAAGCACCAAGTCGCTACAAATTTTGAAAGCAAGTCGCTAAGCACCAAGTCGCTAAGTCGTCAAGTCGCTAAATAGCAACTCGCTAAGGTTCAAGTCGCTAACACCAAGTCGCTAAGAAAACTTAAGTACAAATCGCTAACAAAATTGAAAGCAAATCGTTACCTTCACCAAGTCGCTACCCGTAGTGGAGAATCCACTAAGTGTACTGTTTGTCGGCTTGTCTCAATAGACAAGTTGCTAAGCTCAAATCGCTACCACTTCAACTACAACTCGCTACGAACTTACAAAGCAAGTCACTACCAAGATTAAAAAATCCGTGACTCAAGTCGCTAGCAAGAATATCTCAAAAACACCACTTATCAATCCAAAAACAACCCAACCACGATGATTCAAGTCTATCAAATCAAAACCTAAACACTTATGATGATCGTAAATACAAAAGTACAATCAAAATCCAAGCTTGAACACAAAAGTGATCCAAATGATGCAAAAACCACTAAACTTTTTCAACCTCAAAAAACCATCTAAAAACCACTAGAAATCCAAGAATATGTAAGAGATGATCTAACCATGGCTCTTGATACCATTTGTAACATATTGGATTTCACAAACACACTAAATCATAAACACAAGAGGCGTATAAGATGAGTTTTAGAGAGAGAAAGTTAGAGGTTGGGAACTTTAGTGAGAGAAAATAAACATATCATTATGAGCTCCAACTCTCTACCTTGGAAGGTAGAGAGTATTTATAGTCTATACATAAAACGCCACCTACGGGCTGTGGATCAGGCATACAGTGGGTAAAGACCCGTCCGTCCTCTACAGTGATCCATAAACTAAATACTACTTAACTTATAATAATCTACGACTACGAGCTTTCTAACGATTACATATACTTGAGGTGACCGACTCTTCAATAACTAGATTTACTAAATCCTAACAATCTCTTGAGTAAAACACAGACTTACTTTCCAAACCATACAGTTTATAAGCTTTTTTGACACTACAAAAACCAATTAAGACACACTTTTCAGATTTTGAACCAAACTTGTCATGTGAATTTAAAACAGTAGAGTAACATAGACATCCAAAAGATCTGATGTGAGAAAGACTAGGATCCTTACCATATACTACTCAGGCCACATATTCAAGGGAATCCCCCCCTGAAATATAAGACTCCTAGCAACATTACACAGGTGTCTATGTTTCCTCTCAACAATCCCATTTTGCTGAGGAGTATAGGCGCAAGAAGTTTGGTGAATCATCCCTAATTCAGAAAAAAGTGTAGATAATTGATTGTTGACAAACTCTGTTCCATTATCAGATCTTATGATCTTAACCTTTTTGTTAAACTATGTAAAGATAAGTTTTATAAAACTTGTAATATGATCACCAACTTCAGTTTTTGATTTTAGTAAATACAACCAAACTACTCTATTAAAATCATCAACCAAAGTTAAAAAATATTTAAAACCTTCTTTACTAGTTACCCTATAAGGACCC
The DNA here is from genome assembly GCA_019973895.1 of Chrysanthemum seticuspe. Classification (NCBI taxonomy): domain Eukaryota; kingdom Viridiplantae; phylum Streptophyta; class Magnoliopsida; order Asterales; family Asteraceae; genus Chrysanthemum; species Chrysanthemum seticuspe. Next base: position 49,470,830 of record BPTQ01000006.1, on the reverse strand, counting down.
CAAACATCACAATGAATAAGATCCCTAACAGATTCAGTTTTATGTTCACTTATCGGAAAAGGTTTTCTAGTTTGCTTAGCCTTGTGACACACATCACAAGGTGAAAGATGATTCACCTTTTTAAAACCAATTTTATTGCCCAAAGTAGACAAGACTTGATCAGCAAGGTGACCAAGCCTTTGGTGCCATAACTTATTAGAAACATGACAAACAAACACAGAATTACACATAGCAAGATTAGACTCACCACAATCAGTTTCATCAAACAAATAGAGCCCACCAGACTCACTACTAGTCCCCACAATTTTGCCAAGATTCAAATCCTGAATATAACATTTATGCTCATCAAAACCAACAAAGAACTTACTATCCTTAATCATCTTATTAACTGTAACATATTGGATTTCACAAACACATCAAACCATGATCAAATATGGGCGTACACTTTGAGGTTTTAGAGAGAGAAAGTTTAGAGGTTTGGGAACTTAGTGAGAGAAAGTAAAAGTATTATTATGAGCTCCAACCCTCTACCTTGGGAGGTAGAGGGTATTTATAGTATCTTACATAAACGCCACCTACGGGCTGTGGATCAGGCATACAGTGGGTAAAGACCCGTCCGTCCTCCACGGTGTTACAAAACTAAATACTAACTAACGTTAAATAACTACGACTACGAGCTTTCTAACGATTACACATACTTGAGGTGACTGACACTTTAATAACTGGATTTACCAAATCCTAACATTAACAGACAACAAACTCACATTATACTCAGGAACAACAAGAACATCAAATAAAACCACACCAGAAGTAAGTCTAAGACTACCAATAGCAGTAATTTTAGCAACAGTACCATTGGGATGACCAACAGTTAACATAAGACTAGAGATATTAACAACATTAAACATATTCTTAGTGGAATCAGTCATATGTTGATTGGCACCAGAGTCAATATCCCAACCTAAAGTAACATTATAACTCACAGAACAAGACTTGGCACAAAAAAACTTCTCAAAATGCAGATTGAACATCACATTGTTATTGAAGAAAGTGGGAGACATACCTGCCATACTTGCAGAGACATTAGCAGAAGGTTTTTTATTAATGAGACTTAAGAGTTTCATCATTTGTTCATTAGTGAAAGACCCAGTCATAGAGCCAGAAGAAGTGGATGGTTGAGACACATCTGCATTATTAGCATTAAACTTTCTGACAGCAGCCGATTGTTTAGACAAGTTAGGGTATCTTTTAAAACCAGGTGGATAACCATTTAACTCAAAACACCTTTCAATAGTATGACCAATTAGACCACAGTGTTTACAAACCAGATTAGGATTAGGTCCCCTATTACCATTACCATTATTATTATTACCATTACCATTCCTTCTAACAAAAGTGTTATTAGAGTTTGAATTATTATTGGTCTTAGTAACAAAAGCAGCAGGTTGGACCTTGTTGTTAGAACCAGAACTTGGGTGGAGTCCCCTATGAGACTCCTCCCTAGAGATCACATTAAAGGCCTCTTTCACATCTGGTAAAGGATCCCTAGCCAAGATATTGCTCCTGATTGGTTGATATACTTCATTTAAGCCCATAAGAAACTGCATAAGTCTAATAAGCTGATTATGTTTCAACACACCTTCATGAGCAGCACAAGTACAAGCAGGTAACAAAGTTAAAGTGTAAAATTCTCTCCATAGAGAATTCAACTTGTGATAGTACTCAGGCACAGACAATTCACCTTGTTTAAGAGTATTAATTTTATGAATCACATTAAAGATAACAGAACCATCAATTTTGTCATAAGTTTTCTCTAATTCATCCCAAACTTCAGATGCAATTTCTGAGTAAACCTGCCCTAAGTACAACTCAGGTGACAAGGACCCAAGAATCCAGCCAAGAACAATGGCATTGCATCTCTCCCATTGCTGGGATAGAACTGGGCTAGTAACAGGTTTAACACAAGAACCATCAACAAATCCATTCTTATTTTTACCTTTTAAAGCAATTTTCATAGCAGTGGACCACATTTTGTAATTATCAGACCCAGTAAGTTTAAAATGCACAATAGACACATTAGAGTTATCACTAGAATGCAGGTAAAGAGGATTACCAGCATCCAAAGAACTAATAAGAACTTCAGCCATAATAACAAGAGACAAGATAAACAAATAACCAAACAAGAATAACAACCAGATAACAGATACCAAACAAATAAATAGATAACAACCAAGAATCAAACAAACTAAAGACAATAACAACTAAACTATCAAGAACACTAATACACACACCCAATTCAACTGTAGTACCCAGTCTTACACCTATGTGTGAGAAGAGAAGGTTTCCGCACCTCTCAAGGAGGCAGGTCAAGATGTTACCCACAGAGTTTGCAGTGTTACAACTAAAGCACTCAGCGAATTAAAGGAAGAAAAATAAACCTTACAGAGATAATGCAGCGGAAAGACCAGATTACCAACACTCTTGATTCACTTAGTCAAGAGAGTCAGTAACCAACCAAGAACTCCAATAACACCACAGGGAATCACCAGAATCAAGATCCCCAAATTTACCAAATTAAGGTTTCAAAAAACCCTAACTGACAAATCCAAGATCCACCACTAAAACCACAACACAATCAAATCACCCAACAACCACCCCTTGGTGAAATCTTTTATTAACTGAATATACAAGAAGATGAGTCCACAAAATGTGTGCTCACCAAACAAATACACAAGAAAGAGATAGTCCCCTTTAGAAGGATCCTATCTATCCCACTACAATGATTAAGATACAAAGCAGACTCACTACAACACTCAATAACACCTACCAAACTATAAACCTGATCAAGATGACCAGAACACTACCAGAATACCAATACTAGACTAATCACAATCTTGATAGAGAGATGAATGTATGTGTGAGAAAATAATATGACTTTAATAATGCTGCGAGGGCTAGGAAATGGCTTTTATAGAAGCTTAATTACACTTTAACCCTTGTAGAATATGAAACGTGCTATCAAAGACTAAACATACAAACATTAGAGAAACTTGTCATAACATGCCCCTGAACATTATATCCAAACATGAGCTTGTACAACTCAACATATTTCAACAGTATTCCTCTTCATCATAGGAACCGATAAGTATAAATAGATTAGGATCATGTAAACATTATTCAGTTGTAAATTGTAATGTTATACAATCGATCAATTCATGTTCCATTACATATATGTACTTTTCCCTTTTGTTTTTTGTCGCAACACTTCTGTCCCAAACATCCTGGTTTCATTCAGACCGAAACCAGAAGTTGTATAATATGTAAGTCATTTAATCGAAGGCCATTGATAAACCTGTAGAACAGTGGCATCAGAGTAAGAGTTTAATCGATCCAGGGAAGAATGTATGCAAGCGGCCATCGATTGAAAAGCAAGAATAAAAGGCTAAAGTTTGTTACACAATCTTTGTGTATAGCAACTAGAAGAAGAAAGCAGTTACAAAACCACCACAAAACCGTCATCTAATCAGAATTAGAAAGAAGAAAGATGTCATAGGCGGATTTGGGATGTTTTTGATCAATTGAAGGAAGGGGAAAGAAGAAAGCTTCGTGTTTTTTTACCCTAATTGCAAAAGTAAGAAAAGGGGTCTATCATTTGTGTTGTTTCTTTGTGTCGACAACCACCAGAGAACAGAAAAGATAGGCAGTAGGCATAAGAGCAAAGAAACACCCGTAAGTTTTTATATCAAAACTTTACATACCTTTTATATATGTGTTTTATATTTAATTTATATTTAAGAGGGGTGGTGTAAAGTTAGAAAGTAAGAAACCGAACCCTTTGTGGTTCATAGCAAGTTAAACGGAATTCTTAGGTTCATAGCAAGTTCCGAACCTTAAGATTCAAATAGCAAGTAGAACCTTTGATTCAAACCAGCAAGCAAGTAGGATTATCGCGGTTCATTATCAGAAAGAAAGGATCAATTACTTTGGTCAAAGCATGCAAGTTAAGCCCTAATTAGCGACTTGGTTAGGAGCGCAAAGGTTGATTATCAAGTTGGTCAACATTTGTACTGGGTAGCAAGTAGCCCAGAAAGCAAGTTCATTGGGTAGCAAGTAGCCCAAACAGCAAGAAACTAGGTAGCAAGTAGCCTAGATAGCAAGTTCATTGGGTAGCAAGTAGCCCAAACAGCAAGAAACTAGGTAGCAAGTAGCCTAGATAGCAAGTAAGAGTTTTGATCTTTTGATCAAACACAAGAGCAAGAAAACTAGAAACCATCTCGGTTCTGATTGTAAGAAGTAAGCAAGTTAAAACAAGCATGATAACGCATCAAGCAGTGCATCTGTTTGAGAACAAGGAAATGTTTTACTACAATGTCCAAAATTGACCGAAACAAACTACACTACGTGGGCATTATTGATGGAAACAATATTAAAGGCGTATGGACTTTGGAAAGTGATTGATGGCAAGAAAGAAACTGGTGACAAGCAAGTAAGCAAGAAGGACGTAAGTAAGAAAGCAGCAAAGCATGAAGATAAGGAGAAAAAGTACGAGAAGGAGATTCAAAAGAAGGAGAAGCACGTGAATGTACCAAATGGAAGAAAGAAAGCAAGAATGAAGTATCGCACCTCGTTTATTGCTCCTATGAAGATCCAACCCTGCTATGAAGTCAAGTAAAGAAGACTCGATTGCAGTCTATAATATTAGGGGGTGAATGTTGGACCTTAATGTTGTGAAAGCAATGTTAAGGGTAGTTTAGTATATATATTATATGCACTTAATGTAAAGTCTGTAAACCGATTTGTGGTTGGACTGGGTCATAAGAATAAAACGGTATAAACCGTTATTTAGAAAGGGTTGTAACGATTAGGAATTGTTGTATCATTTACTTTATATGAAACAGTATTCCTCTTCATCGTAGGAACCGATTCAATAAGTATAAATAGATTAGGATCCTGTAAACGTTATTCAGTTGTAAATTGTAATGTTATACAATCGATCAATTCATGTTCCATTACATATCTGTACTTTTCCCTTTTGTTTTATGTCGCAACACTTGTGTCCCAAATATCCTGGTTTCATCCAGACCAAAACCAGAAGTAGTATAATCTGTAAGTCGTTTAATCGAAGGCCATTGATAAACCTGTAGAACAAAAACACTACACTTTTACTCGGTTGTGAGTTCAACCATTTTAAGCATTCGTTTTCGTTAGGATCCACTTGATTCCCACTAGCAATCAAAGGCCCGATTAGATAAACTGGTGGAGTTGGACCATCAGGGATGCATTTACCATCATGAAGCGTTGCAATAGCTCTTTCTTCGAATCCCACAAAACTGTGTGCTATGATGCCAGAAGATTTCGCCTTGTTACTAGAAGTGTGTATGAAGTTTTTGTATGGCTTGCTTTCTCGTTCAGAAAAAACTGCTAGCATATCAGAAGAATGGATGGGCAGCACTCCAGGAATATCAAAATATATATCTAATTCATTAATACTCTTGGTAGTTGTTTTATGGATGGTTGTTAGGTATAAGAACACACAAAGACCGGAAGCGCCACCAGTATAGAAATAATAAACACGTAAGTTAAGACATTTCACAACTTGAAAAGCAGCATTGGAAAAGAAATCAAGGATAATTGCTTTGATGGTTGATTTCTCATAAATGCTTACGAGGGTGTTATGGACAATTGGGTTGTAAAGCTCTAGGATCCCGAAAGAAAGGTCTAAGAATTCAGTAGAGAATCCTGGTGGAAGAGTGATCGCTGAGAGGTGGCTGAGACAGTTGCGATATTGATAACATCAAATAGTCCTAAATATTAAGTGTCAATTTCCCCCGATAATGCTTGTAATTTATATCATTTATATGGATTTACGCTTGTTTTCCATTGTTTTCCACTTTCAGGTAAATTACGAGCATTGGAGCTAAAGAAACGCGGAATTGGAGAAATATCAAAGATTTATCATAGTGGGCTGACTTTGAAGAAGTTATGGCGTAACTCAACTCTCATATTACGCCATAACTAAACCGTGACTCAGAAAGCCAACTCATCAGAAGGTTACGGCGTAACTCTCACAAAAGACTACGACGTAACCATATTAGGTCAAATGAGGTTCCACGCCGCTAATAACTACGCCGTAACTCTTGTTTAAACTACGGCGTAACCAAAAAATATTGAAGATACAACGTAACCACTCATAAGGTTACGCCGTAACCAGCAGATCTAGTGCAATTACGAAGAAATAGAAGATTACGGCGTAACTATTATATTAGTTATGCCGTAACCCAGATCTGGCCTATAAATACCCCAGGATTTCCAGCATTTCAAATCATCCTATTCCACACACCACAACCAAAGAATGTGGGAAGAAGCCAAAGGCAGGTCTAGAGGAGCATACGGAGCTGTCTCCAAAGGAGAAATCACTCCCCTACGATAAGCATTAGCATTTTATCTTTTCTTTACTTTCGATTCATGTATTTCGTAACATTAAATATTGAATTGATTTGTATGGTTAATATGAGCGGCTAAGCACCTCTTGGTGCTGGCCTAGTTATGATTCCTTAATTGTTTTGTTTGCGTTTACATTACTTCCGTATAATTATTTCTAAGTGTATGCATGCATTGTTTATTGGTAGCTACCCTTGTTTCGGTAGTTTTGAATGGCGGTAGAAGCTAGTTGCTTAGGAGATATGACCAACTGACCCTAAGTGAGTAGACTGAGATGGGAAGGGTAAGATATGACCAACTAACGACTCTTTCTACTTGTGCGATTTGACCAACTGATCACCTACCGTTTGGATGAACTTAAGAATTAGGGGGTGAGTGTTTAAGTTGCTAACGCCCGGGAACTCACTATTATAAGTCTAGCATGTAGCGGTACTTAATGACTCGGCTTAGGGGACCAGGAACAACTGGACTTATGAGGGGACACCTGACTTCTCCAGTGGTGGCATCTTTGCTGATAGGTTAGGGTGAATTGACCAAATGCTGTCCTCTCGACTTTGACCCCACCTGAAGTAATTGGAAGTAATTAGACGTAGACATTACTAGCTAGGATGATTAACTAGGTTAGCACCACTCTCCTCTATTGATTGAACCCTTGCCTATATTTGCTTTTATCTGCTTTAGTAGTTAATTAATTAATTCCTTATCGAAATCATATTAAAAACTGTGACACCTAGACTTAATAATAATCCAACACACATAGCTCTTGGGACAACCTCGGTTTTACCGAATACTACACTACACACGACTGGGTACACTGCCCGTTAGTGCATTAGGGTAGACCATAGGTATAACGAGACTATATAAATATTAAAACTTAGTCAGTAAAACCTGCATCAAGTTTTTGGCGCCGCTGCCGGGGAGTTGTATTAGGATTTTTGATTAAGTCTTTAGTTTTATTCTGATATTATGTCTCTCACTATGAATGATTATCTCACCACCTCTAAAAGTAAACAGGGAATCACTATTCCTGCTCTTGAAGAAAATGTAAAATTTGAATTCTGGGGACTATGTCTTGAAGAACTAAAAAGATGTTGCTTTTATGGAACCAAGGATGAAGAAGCACACGAGCACATCGTGAAAGTATGTGAGATCGCCGATTTATTCCACGCGCCTGGGGTCTCCAGAGATCATGTTATGATGAGGGCATTTCCTTTTACCCTAAAAGGAAGAGCTAGAGATTGGTTAAAGAAACTACCATCTAGATCTATCACAACGTGGAGTGCATTTAAAAAGACCTTTCTTAAGGAATACCGAACCCCTGCAAAAATCCTCCAGCAAGTTGATGAAATTAGGAGGTTTAGCCAATTCAATTATGAACCACTGTTTACAGCTTGGGAAAGATTCAATGAAGCCATCCTCAAGTGCCCCGAGCATAAACTCAACAAACACGAGCAACTGCAAATATTTTACAACGGGTTAAACATAAAAACTCGACAATTATTAGACTCAAAAGAACCTATCCCATTAATGACTGCTGATAAAGGATGGACAAGAGTTGAAGAAGTAGCTCTCCACTCGTCGTCTTGGAATGAAGACCCAATCGAGCTACAATCGGTAATAAAGAATCTGGAGGAATTTGAAGTAGATATGCAATCCCTTACTGAAGAAGTCAAAATGGTTAAACACAAGTTCGATAAACCTATTGATGGGAGAATAACGGATCTAGAAAAGGCTGTGAAAAAACTTATTAAGGAATCCAGCAAAAAGCAAGAAGAGAGTGAAAAATTGGTATGGAATATCAAGCGAGATTACGACCAGGTGCTAAGAACACAAGCAGCTGCTATAAGAAGACTGGAAAATCAAGTCGGAAAGCTCGCAGAATCTGTCAGAATGAGAGATGAAGGAGGACTACCTAGCACAACTGAACCAAACCCTCGAGATCTAGCGCATACTATTACAACCAGAAGTGGATTAAACTATAAGGAACCAGCCTACCCTTCAAACTCGGATGATCTGAATGAAGAAACGCCTCAAAACAACAACAAGGACATCGAGGAGGCTCAACCAACCATCGAGAAAGTCCATCCTTACGTTCCTCCAATACCATTTCCGAGAAGAATTAAGAAGGAACAAGAATGAGTGTTATTTCAGAAATTCATGGAAAAGTTACAGCAACTCAGCATTAATATTCCTCTCGTTGAAGCCCTTGAGCAAATGCCCAAATATGCTAAATTCATGAAGGATCTCCTAACCCATAGAAGACTTTCAGATCGGACGCAAATAACTTTGAATCAAAGGTGCTCTGCCGCCCTTCTAAAAGATATGCCTCTCAAAGAAGAAGATCCAGGGAGTTTCACCTTACCTTGCACTATCGGGGGAATTATGTTCGACAAGGCCCTTGCCGATCTTGGGGCAAGCATAAGTCTTATGCCATTCTCTCTCTATTCTCACCTGGAATTGGGGGACCTGAAACCAACTAGAATGTGCATTGAGCTAGCTAATAAAACAACTCAATATCCTAAAGGAATCGCTGAAAAAGTTCTTGTTAAGATCGATAAATTTGTCTTCCCGGTTGACTTCATGGTCCTTGAAATGGAAGAGGATCATGTCCCAATTTTGCTTGGGAGACCCTTTCTTGCCACCGCACACGCTATGATTGATGTCTTTAACAAGAAGATTTCATTGGAGATTGGAAACAACAAGATTACCTTCGATCTTGAAAAATCAATGAGATATGCTTCTTTCACTGACGACAACCTTGATGATCTCGGCCTTATCGAAGCTAAGGCTCAGAAACATGCTCAGGAATGCTTTCTGCCCGACCCTTTGAAATCATTAAAATTCGAAGATAATGATGGCATATCTAGCGATGGAGAAAGCGAAATGGAAGAACTGGTTGTGGACAATCAAACGCTTTGTTCAGCAAATACCCCAGAAGAAGCTGATACTACCCTCAAACTCAAGGAGCTCCCTCCTCATTTAGAATATGCATTCATTAATGGGGATCGTAATTTTCCTGTTGTGATTTCTTCTTTGTTATCTGACGAAGAAAAGGAGTCGCTATTGCAGGTTTTAAGCAAGCACAAGGGGGCGATTGCGTGGAGAGTCTCTGACATAAAAGGGATCAACCCTTCCTACTGCTCTCACAAGATACTAATGGAAGATGATTTTAAACCAGTAGTACAGCCACAGAGAAGATTAAACCCAAAAGTTCAAGACGTGGTAAAAGACGAAATCATTAAACTCCTGGATGCATGTCTAATTTACGCTATTTCCGATAGTCCTTGGGTTAGTCCTATTCATGTTGTGCCAAAGAAAGGAGGAATGATAGTAGTCACTAATGAAGATAACGAGCTGATACCTACTAGGACGGTCACTGGCTGCAGGGTGTGCATCGATTACAGAAAATTAAATGATGCAACACGGAAGGATCACTTCCCTCTTCCATTTATCAATCAGATGTTAGAAAGACTCTTTGGACATGAGTATTATTGTTTTCTTGATGGATTTTTGGGATACTTTCAAATTCCAATCGCCCCTGAGGATCAAGAAAAGACTACTTTCACCTGCCCGTACGGAACATTCGCCTACCAAAGGAGGCCTTTCGGACTATGTAACGCTCCTGCCACATTCCAACGGTGCATGACTGCAATATTCTCGGATATGTGTCAAGATTTTATGGAAGTCTTCATGGACGACTTCTCGGTTTTTGGTAACTCTTTTTCATCTTGTCTTAATAATTTATCTAAAATTCTTGCCAGATGCGAAGAAACCAACCTTGTCCTTAACTGGGAGAAATGTCATTTTATGGTAAGAGAAGGGATTGTTTTGGAGCATAAGATTTCCCAAATAGGGATCGAAGTTGATAAAGCTAATGTTGACGTTATTTCTCGACTTCCTTATCCAACCAATCTGAAAGGAATTAAGAGTTTTCTTAGGCACGCTGGATTTTATAGAAGATTTATAAAAGACTTTTCCAAAACTACCAAACCTATGACCCAACTCCTCATGAAAGATGCAAAATTTGATTTTAATGACGATTGCAAAAAAGCTTTTGATATTTTAAAATAAAAATTGACTACTGCCCCTGTTATTATTGCTCCTAAATGGGGGAACGATTTTAAACTTATGTGCGATGCTAGTGATTATGCTGTGGGAGCTGTTTTAGGACAGAGGGTGGATAAAAAAATTAAACCCATTTAATACACTAGTAAAACCTTAAATGAGGCACAAGAGCATTACACAACCACCGAAAAGGAACTCTTGGTTGTGGTTTACGCCTTTGATAAGTTCAGATCTTATTTAGTAATGTCAAAAACTGTTGTCTACACTGACCACTCTGCTTTGAAGTACTTATTCAATAAACAGGATGCCAAACCAAGATTCATAAGATGGGTGTTGCTGCTACAAGAATTTAAAATTGAAATCAAGGATAAGAAAGGGGCAGAAAACTTAGCAGCTGATCACCTCTCTCGATTAGAAAACCCTGAGCTTGAAGAACTTGACAAAGAAACTATTCGGGACACCTTCCTCGATGAGCATCTCATGGCAGTAAGAATTAAAGATTCCAGTCCCGAACCGTGGTACGCAGATTTCGCTAATTACCTCGCGGCCAGAGTATTACCTAGCAACAAAACTTATGATCAAAAGAAAAAGTTCTTCTCAGATCTTAAATATTACTTCTGGGATGATCCTTTCCTTTTTAAATCATGCCCTGATGGTATTATTCGGAGATGTGTTTTTAGAGATGAGCAAAAACAGATTCTGGAACATTGTCACAACGGACCTGCGGGAGGACACTACGGGGCCGATAATACTGCTCGAAAGGTTTATAAGGCCAGATTCTTTTGGTCTAGCATTTTCAAAGATGCCGCAAAACATGTAAGGGACTGTGACGCTTGTCAGAGGGCAGGAAACATCTCTTCTCGAAATCAGATGCCACTCAACAACATTATGGTATGTGAGGTTTTTGATGTTTGGGGGATCGATTTTATGGGACCCTTCACCCTATCAAAGAATAAAAGTTATATCCTTGTAGTTGTCGATTATGTTTCAATGTGGGTCGAAGCTGAAGCTTTGTAAACATGTGATGCTAGAAGTGTCATTCGCTTTTTGAAAAGATTATTCTCCAGGTTTGGGATCCCTAAGACCATCATAAGTGATCGAGTGACGCACTTTTGTAATGCTATTATGGAGAAAGTTCTCAACAGATATGGGGTACTCCACCGAATGTCTACACCTTATCACCCACAAACTAATGGGCAAACTGAAAACACCAATAGGGCACTCAAGCGAATTTTAGAAAAATCCGTCAGCAGTAACAGAAAATATTGGTCTGACAAACTCGACGAAGCTTTATGGGCATTCAGAACAGCTTTCAAAACCCCTATTGGAAGCACCCCTTTTAAGATTGTTTACGAAAAAGCGTGTCATCTTCCCGTAGAATTGGAACATAAAGCATACTAGGCTCTCAAGAGTGCTAATTTATAGGCTGATGTGATCAAGGAACACCGATTTTCCCAAATAAATTGTTTAGCTGAATTACGAGACGAAGCATACGATCATGCAAGGCATACAAAGATAGGACCAAAAGATGGCACGATAAGCGAATTAAGGATAAAAAATTTGAAGTAGGACAAGAGGTTCTCGTTTTTAACTCAAGACTCAAATTATTCCCTGGAAAAATGAGATCTCGTTGGGTTGGCCCCTACACAGTTAGTAAGGTGTTCCCCTATGGGACTATTGAGGTTCATAATAAGGAAGGAGTATATTTCAAGGTAAATGGACACCGTGCAAAAATTTATTATTGGCAAGATGTTAGCAAGCTTTCGGGAGATGAGTTCTTCACCCCTGCCTAAAGCTCCAAGGCTCTGAGTCTAACTTAAAGACTCGTTAATAAAGAAAAGTGCTTTTTCGGGAGACAACCCGAATTATCCCTTTCTTTTGTTTTATTTCCATTTTTGTAGGGTTTTGTGTTTTTAACCATTTTTGCAGGAAACTTGGAGTGATTGCTGCTGCAGCTTGCTGATTTGACCATAGTTACGGCGTAACTCATCTCAGTGGTTACGCCGTAACCAACCCCTTGCAGCAGAATTTTAGACGCGTTACCAATTATGGCGTAATACCATCTCAATGGTTACGCCGTAGCCACTCGCTTTACAGCATATGTCAAGTTTTTCCAGTTACGGCGTAACTCCCTCAAAGAGTTACGACGTAACATTCCTCTGCTTTACTTCTTTCATTTTAAAACACAATAACCTTGTATTAGTATTTTAAATGAACTTTGTGGGTGTGTTCCCAGTAAACCCTCACGAGACTTCACTCATCCACTTGGGACACCAAGTGGTTTAAAAGGCTTGTTGCATATGCTAAATGCAACCGTGATTCCTACGAAAGTGAGTTAGTTTTTTATTTTTCTTTTTTCTTTTTTTTTTAAATTATGCTTGTCGGTAGTGTGATTTCAGGGATTGAAGTTTGTTCATGGATGCTTATACGAAGGCACGTCTCTTTTTCGTGGGCCTTCTTTCTATTTGGAGAAAATTTCATGCAAGTTCTCGCTCTAATTCTACTTTTCTCTTCACCTTTATTTAACGCTTAGTACAAAAGGGACTTTGTACAATTCAAGTGGGGGAACAGGAGTAGAATTATCTCTTGAACTATATTTTTCCCTCGTTTTTCTAGTTTATTTTGAAAAATTATGCCATTTTTTTAATTTTGACATGTTTTTCTTAACCTAACTAAATTAGACCTTAGCCGAGCACATGCAACCCTTGATATTGTATGGTGAGATTATCCTTATCCGTTTCCAATATTTTACCCCAAATCCACCAAATTATGAGTGTGTCGGTAGCTTGTAAACTTTAGAACTTGACGTTTGTATCATTTCGAGACCATAGACGAGGTACGTTGAGTTAGCTCGATGTATTTGGAATTTTCAGTTTAAGAAGGCAATATTATAGGATTATCACCCAAATAGCCTACCATTGTGTGTCTATCGATTAGTCACCTCGACTTCTTGACCCCCATGTGAAACCCTTTTGTTGCACTCACCTTTAGTGCAAGATACCCCTAGATACACCCATCTGAGCCATTCCTTTCATTTTGTTAGCCCAATATATTGTTTCGACACACATATACACCTTAGCCTACCCTGTAGTCTTTATTTGTAATTGGGAAGTCATCATTTGCCTAAGTTCAAGGTTCAAGTGGAAAGGTTCGGAAATCACGCTTTCGTCGACGACATATTCTTGAATATCATTGAAGACCCCCCGAATTCCCGTTGTTCATCTCAAGTGGGGGATATTATGTTTAGTTGTTATTGTTACGCTTAAAAAAAAATGTTATGTTATTGTAAAGTGCGATGTTATAAGCACTATGTTATGAGCTTTATATAGATTTAGTATCGAGGAGGCCACCTCGGTCACATTCGAAGATTGGAGTTGGTAATTATGCCAACATTTGGAGAAAAGGTAGTGTGCCCATCACTCTAATGACACATCTACCAAGTATTTCATGATCCGGTTTCTTAACTTCAAAGCTTGAACTTTGGGCGGACGGTAAGTGGTGATGACTTGGTTATAGATTTAGACTACCTACTTGATTTTTATTTTACACCATTTATATATCCCATGTCTTATCCTACCCTTTAGTCATGAAGCGTGTCTAGGTGATGCAGCGAGCAATCTTTGGTGTCTTGGCCATGGATTTGGTCATGTATCATTAATTTTGTCCACTTCGCCGTGACATGTTAGTAATGACGATTCACCCCCTTAACCTTTGTCGTGTCTACCCATATTGCCTTCGAAAATTGTTTAGCCCTTACCTCTAGTGGTAGAGATTTGTGTAACCGCCAAGTTTATGATAGAATACATGCTATGATTGTGCGATTGAGTGATCACCCCGAAATTGACACTTAGAATAGTTGAGAGATTTGAGTGTTTCGTTCCCATTTCGTGAGGTGTCCGGCTTTGTTTTTTTCTAGCATAAGGGATTTGTAAACTTATATTTTTCAGGTTATGGGAGATATCTTTTTAGGAATCTTTCTAATAAGGTCTACTTGAGGGCAAGTAGAGTTCAAGTGGGGGGATATTTGATAACATCAAATAGTCCTGAATATTAAGTGTTAATTTCCCCCGATAATGCTTGTAATTTATATCATTTATATGGATTTACGCTTGTTTTTCATTGTTTTCCACTTTCAGGTAAATTACGAGCATTGGAGCTAAAGAAATGCGAAATTGGAGAAATATCAAAGATTTATCATAGTATGCTGACTTTGAAGAAGTTACGGCGTAACTCATCTCTCATATTACGCAGTAACTAAAGCGTGACTCAGAAAGCCAACTCATCAGAAGGTTTCGGCGTAACTCTCACAAATGACTACGACGTAACCATATTAGGTCAAATGAGGTTCCACGCCGCTGATAACTACGCCGTAACTCTTGTTTAAACTACGGCGTAACCAAAAAATATTGAAGATACAACGTAACCACTCATAAGGTTACGCCGTAACCAGAAGATCTAGTGCAATTACGAAGAAATAGAAGATTATGGCGTAACTATTATATTAGTTACGCCGTAACCCAGATCTGGCCTATAAATACCCCACGATTTCCAGCATTTCAAATCATCCCATTCCACACACCACGACCAAAGAACGTGGGAAGAAGCCAAAGGCATGTCTAGAGGAGCATACGGAGTTGTCTCCAAAGGAGAAATCACTCCCCTACGATAAGCATTAGCATTTTATCTTTTCTTTACTTTCGATTCATGTATTTCGTAACATTAAATATTGAATTGATTTGTATGGTTAATATGAGCGGCTAAGCACCTCTTGGTGCTGGCCTAGTTATGATTCCTTAGTTGTTTTGTTTGCGTTTACATTACTTCCGTATAATTATTTCTAAGTGTATGCATGCATTGTTTTTGGTAGCTACCCTTGTTTCGGTAGTTTTGAATGGCGGTAGAGGCTAGTTGCTAAGGAGATATGACCAACTGACCCTAAGTGAGTAGACTGAGACGGGAAGGGTACGATATGACCAACTGACGACCCTTTCTACTGGTGCGATTTGACCAACTGATCACCTACCGTTTGGATGAACTTAAGAATTAGGAGGTGAGTGTTTAAGTTGCTAACGCCCAGGAACTCACTATTATAAGTCTAAAATGTAGCGGTACTTAATGACTCGGCTTAGGGGACCAGAAACAACTAGACTTATGAGGGGACACCTGACTTCTCCAGTGGTGGCATCTTTGCTGATAGGTTAGGGCGAATTGACCAAATGTTGTCCTCTCGACTTTGACCCCACCTGAAGTAATTGGAAGTAATTAGACGTAGACATTACTAGCTAGGATGATTAACTAGGTTAGCACCACTCTCCTCTATTGATTGAACCCTTGCCTATATTTTCTTTTATCTGCTTTAGTAGTTAATTAATTAATTCCTTATCGAAATCATATTAAAAACTGTGACACCTAGACTTAGTAATAATCCAACACACATAGCTCTTGGGACGACCTCGGTTTTACCGAATACTACACTACACACGACCGGATACACTGCCCGTTAGTGCATTAGGGTAGACCATAGGTATAACGAGACTATATAAATATTAAAACTTAGTCAGTAAAACCTGCATCAGATATATTTATCCGTGCCACCGGTTTCAAAAGTTGCTGGAATAATGAGTATGATAATAGAAAGTGAAGAGTGGTGTGTTTGGATTAGTTTTCCAAGATCCACCATCGAAACCAAGTGGCCGATACCTGGAGAAGGATACAAAACCACCGTAGTAGATTCCATTTGCATGTGTTTGTTATGTTTTTATGATGGTAACAATTTAACAAATTTAAGGGGGGGGAGGTGAGTCAAAAGTCCTTAAAAATGTATGTATATGGCCACGAACCATGTGAAACATATTGTAACATTTTAAAAAGTTGACCTGCCCATGAGTGTCAAGTTAAAAAGACAATGACAAAAATGGACAACTTTGTACTGGATGTCGACGATCATTATTGTCAACAAGAACAAACTGTGAATCTAATCGATTAAATATAAGGGATATTTATTTGGAAAGGTGTCTAGTCAGTTTTCCGAGTGTTGTATAGTAAGGGACGGAGCCACGTTAATCGTGGGATGAGCCATGGCCAACCCAAGAGTTTTCAAACTATATATGTGAGCCTGTGAAGTGTCATTATATTACTTAACATGAATTTTTTTTTGGTGCAAAGGTGAATTATATTAACATTTCCAAATAGTTTGTACAAAACTTATAAGAAACAGAATACTAGGAATTGGACATTCTCCAATTCAAGTATTTATCACAACTGAGAATACAACAAAATCTATAAATGCTACCCAATATCTTCATGACAGCAACTAAATTTGATTCAAAATCCATTGCCAGAAACATCTCAGAACCATATAACCAGCAATACAAAGTTACAATCCTCAATTCACTATAAACTGCACCATATACCATCTAGTTACATTTCCATCTTACCTCCTCTCTAATACTCACTCAACCATCATCCACAGTAAGTATAAAAGAGAAGATTAATGGCTTCACTAGGCACCCATTACCTCTCTACTAGTAGGGGCTATACCAGCAATGCTACATTTCCATCTACTACAATGGCTTCACATAAACTGGGAACACACACCCTACAGTGAGTAACATCCATTACCTCCTATGGCAGTGTATAGCTTGGACCAAGTAGGATCATCTTTCACTCCTCACTATTCCAAGCTTCATACACTGCCCACCATACTTACTTACCCTACACAACTGGAAACCTACCTTATGAACCATTTAGAGTCATAAAACTCAAAACAGTCCAAGATACTAGGCCATTAGATGTAGCAAGTATATATGCAATTTCTTAAATCCTCAGAAATTTTGGATAAAATCCATTATAAACCATATGCAGGGTATTCATCAATGCACCCCTGCAGATTTCAAAGGAGTATTGAATTCAGAAAGAACCAAACACCCCTATAGTAGGCATATTTTGAGCAACTTGACTGATTATCAATCACAAGTTACTAATATGAGCAGGAAACTTCATTTTGAACTTACTAATCTTCCAAGAAAAACTAACATTGCCAAATAGCTGATCTATTAGCAACATAGTCTTCTAGGAATAAAATCAGAACAAGGTACAAGCCATCTGCCAAATACACCATCATTACCAAATACCATTCAGAATACACACCATAAAATTACCAGAACTTTACTTTTTCAGGATCTTTTTGCACTTGATATTCCATCTATCTTCCACCCTTCTGACATTGACATTATCTTTAACAGTTATGCCAAGGATCTTATGTTTGATAGTATCAACAATATGATTGAAAACTTCTTGACTTGTCCTATGCACATCTCTGAATATTCTTCCATTTCTTTCTTGCCATAGTGTGTAGACACAAGCTGCCAAAGCTAATCTCTTAATAACCCAACCAAAATTTCTTAAAACACATAAATTGGCTAACTCATTCAATAGCTCAATCCAGTTCCATTTATCACATTCAATTTCAGCAATGTCTTTTACTCTGCCCCATACTTCTTTAGAAAAGGAACAGTTGAAGAATAGATGCTGTAAATCCTCATTATCATTTAGACATAAGTAGCATCTGTTCACATTATATATTCCCCACTTACTCATTCTATCCTGAGTACTCAGTCTTTCTTTAATAGCTAACCACAAAATAAATGAATGTTTAGGTATACACTGTGTAAACCAGACCACTTCCACCAGTATACCTTAGGAATTTCATTGCACAAATCAGTTGTAGCACCTTTAACAGAGAACACAGTTTCAACTCCATTTTTTGAAATCCATACCACAGTATCCTTCACATCATTATTACTACTAGGATCTTCAATACTAGTAATAATAGGAAACTTTTCATACCATTCAGCAGGCCATTTCCATTTACCATTTTCTATCATTTCCCCAACAGTGATATTTATAGGCAATCTAGCATCATAGATTTCTCTATGGGTGATATATTGCATCAAAGGCCCCATAGAACTCCAATTATCATGCCACATTGAGATACTATCACCATTAGCAATCTTGTACTTAATATTCTCTTTGATCTTGTTTCTAATCTTGAGCAGATTCTTCCATCCCCAACTATCCCCATTATCAATATCAATCTCCCATATACTCCTTCCTTTCAACTTAACAGTATGAATCCATCTTATCCATAAAGTATCTTTCTTCACAGCTATATTCCAAATTTGCTTTGCTAACATTGCTTCATTCCATCTTTTTAGGTCTTTCAAACCTAATCCTCCTTGATCCTTTGGCCTGCAAATATCTAACCATGAAACTTTGGCTTTACCTTTTGCTGATTCACCATGATTCCATAAAAATCTCTTAAGAAGCTTGTTAATCTCATTGATTATAGTAACAGGAATTAAGAAAACAGAGGCCCAATACACATGAATTGACTCCAGAACAGCAGCAATCAACTGAAGCCTCCCTGCATAAGACAAACTTTTGTTTTTCCAGTTATTAACCCTCCCTTTTATTCTATCCAACAAGCATTTGCAGTCATTGACATCCAATCTTTTGGCAATTAGAGGCACACCAAGATATCTTACAGGAAGCTTACCAACAGCAAAGGGAAGAACTTGACTAATAGCATTTTTCTCCTCAGAGTTCAAACTTCCAAAATAAGTAGTACTTTTAGATTGGTTTGGGATAAGTCCAAAACATCCACTGAATTCATCCAATGCTTTTTTAATCACACCCACAAATATAGCATCACCATGACACAAAACAAGAAGATCATCTGCAAAGCAGACATGGGAGAGTCTGGTTTCTTTGTAGTTAAAATGATATTGAAACCTATCCTCTTTTCTGATTTGTCTTTGCAACATTAGGGAAAAAATCTCAATGATGAGAGTGAAAATATAAGGAGATACAGGGTCTCCTTGCCTCAATCCTCTCCCACCTTTAAAATATCCCACTCTTTCTCCATTAATATTCAAAGTAAAACTTGTAGTTGTGACACATTGCATGATCCAATGTATCATCTTATCATGAAAACCAAAACCTTCAAGAATGCTTCTGAGAAACTCCCATTCAACAGAATCATAGGCTTTTTGTAGATCTATTTTAAATGCAACTCTTTTAGTCCCACTTTTCCTATCATACCCTTTCATAATCTCCTGTGTTAACAATATATTATCCTGAATTTGCCTTCCAGGGATGAATGCACTTTGATTGCTACTAACCAAATTCCCCAATACAGGTTTAATCCTATTAGTGATTACCTTGCTAATGCACTTGTAAAGTACATTACAACAAGCAATAGGTCTAAACTCAGTCACTTTACTAGGGGTAGGTACTTTAGGAATCAGAGTAACAATAGTAGAATTTATCTCTCCAAGTAGTTTCCCTGAGAAGAAGAACTCCTTAATAGCACAGCAAAATTCATTTTCAATGATACCCCAAGCTTTTTTGAAGAAGGCTGCAGTGAAACCATCAGGTCCAGGTGCCTTTGAATCATCAATATCAAACAGAGCATTCGTAATTTCTTCACATGTGACATTCCTTATCATCCTATCAGCTTCCTCAGTAGTTAGCTTATTCACAAAAAGGTCTTCAATGTCATCAATCAGCTGAACTTCATGACTTGTACCAAGGAAATTTTTGAAATGCTTTAAGAAGAGGTCAGGAATTTGATCATTATCATATCTCACACCACTATCATCACACAAAGAAAATACTTTACTTCTATTTAATCTTCCTTTAAGAACTTTATGGAAAAAACTTGTATTTCTATCCCCTTCTTTCAACCATTTAATTTTTGCTTGCTGAGACAAAAAACTCTCCTCATCAGCTTCTGCTTTCATGAATTCATCCACCATATCTGCTTCCTTGATTCTTAACTTTTGGTTATAAGGATCTTGATCAATTTGAGTTTGAATTTGCTTTAACTGACTTCTAATATCCTCCACTCTTTTAAAGACACTCCCTTTGTTCCAAGCCAACTTGTTCAAAGGACCTTTTAGATTTTTCAGCTTTTTGACCACTTTGAACATATAACACCCATCAACTTCTTTACACCAACCTTCTTTAACTAGAGGTATAAATTCAGACTTTCCAGTAATAAAGTTTGCCATTCTAAAAGCTTTTTTATGTTTTTGAATACCTGTTGGAATACACAAAATAGCAGGAGTATGGTCAGATATAATGTAAGGTAAGAATTTAGCATTTGCCTGAGGATATTGGATGATGGATTCATGATTGGACATCATTCTGTCTAGTTTCTTGAGGATCCCAGTCATATCACCATCTTTTACTTTCTTCAGGTTTTTAGTCCATGTAAAATGCAATCCAGACTTACATATATCTTCCACTTCAATCATATTGACACAATCATAGAACTCCACCATATCAGTAGTCATAGAAGAACCACCACTTGAATGTTCATTAGGGCTTAAGGTAACATTAAGATCTCCTGCAATACCCCATGGTCTCCCATTTACATATCTACCATTCTGTTTCAACTCATTCCACAACTCTCTTCTATCAATTCCATCATTAGCAGCATATACAAAAGTATAGAAGCACTTGAATTTAAACTGATCAGCACTGATAACACAAAAAATAGACTGACTTCATCTGTTAATAACCTGCACATTAACCTCTTGTTGATCCCATCCAAGTACTATTCTACACCCTTTATTGCAATTCTGCATATTAGACATCCATTCCCAACTTTGATAGACTTTGTCACAAATACTCTGAAGCTTCTTACTATTCAACCTTGTTTCCAATACTGCACAAACCTTTAAATTCTCACTATCAATTAAATTTCTTACTTCTTTTTGTTTTTCTAAAGTATTCAGGCCTCTAATGTTCCATACACTCATTGTTTAACAATTGTGTATCTAGACCAGTCACCTCATTCACCTCCATATTCTTAGTTATTCCTTCTGCATCACTAACCACATCTTCAACTGAAGTATCTGCATTACTATTTCCCTCTGTAATTACACTCTTTTCTGTATGATACTTTCTCATGTCTTCTGTCCAATTTGCTGCTTCTGAAGGGGTAGGTTGTACATTTTTATTCAAATACTGATCAACTATCATTCTATCTTTCAGGATCCTCAATTCTTGATCATCATCTTCAGGTAGACTGTGGAGAACAGCATACTTATTGACAGATTTTTTCATGGCTTCAGCTTCTTTAGCTTTCAAATTCCATACTCTTCTTGCTCCTGGTTTCCCATTATTCCCATTGTTCTTGTTCTCCCAGTTGCTAACTTTTCTACCACCATCATGCTGATAATAGGCATGGTTGAAGTTTCTGTTACTAACATTGTGCCTCTGATCATTCTGGTTACTCTGCTTATTTCTTCTCACAGGATTCTTATGAACATTAACTCTCTCCTCTTCATTACTACCAACCTTTTCATTTGACATACCTGCTACATCTATCTTCTCACCCATATTTTCCATTCCCTTATTCTTATGAGGATTAAGCATACAGTTATTGAAGTCATGGCCAAAAACTTTACATTCAGTACATCTAGTAGGTTTCCAATCATATGAGACTTTAATCTTTTTAGACCCCTTAACTCTGTTTTCTTTATCCCTATACTGCACCTCAATCTCTTGCTTTATCTCCTTCTCATCATCAAACTCAACCAGCACTCTAGCATAATCCAAATTACCCACACCTTTATAGAACATAGAAGCTGTCAATGAATCCATAACCATTGGTTTACCTAAGCTACTTGCCAAAGCACTAATACCATTCATACTCCAGGCCTCAAGAGGTACATTAGTCATTTTAACCCAAACAGGCATTTTCTTAGGTTCTATCTTCTGCATACCAATTTCTGGACTCCATTTTTGCACAAACAATGGTTTATTCTGAACCATCCATGGTCCTTTATCAATCACAGCATTCAACCCTTTTCTCATCCCTAAATTTAAAAGTATATTGCCCATTCTTACTAGCACTTATATCCAGAATTCCAAACTTACTCCACATTCTCCTAATATTATATCTAAGCTCATTAATAGGCATATTATATCCTATAAACTGTCCACAAGCAGTTAACAACCACCTTTCACTTCCATTTTTCACAAGCAGCTCATCAAATACCACAACTTCACTTCCTGATTCATTTATCTCTGTAGGTATGTAAATGAGTTCTTTAGAAAACTCATCCTTTTTCACAATGTTAGCATAAGACTTACTAGTTCCAGCCTTATCCCTATTATTACTATCAACATTCATCTTATCTGTATTATTATTAACATTCACCTGACTAACTGTATTATTCTCCTCAGCATCAATAACCTCAACAACTTTACTTAACATGAATTGATTATATGGTAACCATTACACAAAGTGTGCACGAATATAGCAATAAAAACTAGATATGCATAACTATGACTTGAATAGAGGCCTCCTAGATGTGCCTTCAAGATTGACATCTAAAAGGTGTATGTCACGGTAAATTGGAAGTTCTTGGAAGATATTTATGGGCGTTTGGTTTTCATGCAAAAATGGTTTGTATCTTGCTTGTCTCAACGAGGTTAGGCCATCCGCAATGCAACAGCATGGCAACGTTCAAAGCACATGTAGCATACGTTTAATGCATTGTGAAATCCCCATGCATTCGGGAAATGATCGATCGTGTGTGTTTGAACCCATATAATACAGTAATGGTGGGCCACTCCAATCTTTATTCATTTCATTTATAATAAAATATTGAGGCTTCATAATTATTGGCTTCAGATTGTGTGGTTTTAACTGAAAATAAAATAATGAAGTGGAAATTCATTGAATAGTGTAAGGCTTAATGCATTGCGCGTATTTTGTATAAATGTGTAGTGTGTTGATGTCAATGACATGGCAGTCTATTAAACTCAATAACATCTTTTGCATTGAGGCCATCTACAATAGGCCACCGTGGCAGGGTTAAATGAAGGTGTTAATACGTACAATGCTTTGTAAACATGCCACTTCATATGTTCGTTTAATTAGAGTTCTTCTCTGAACATACTTGTATTGTATGGTTTAAGTACTATCTTAATATCAAAGTTGCAGTTCATTTAATTTTTAGGTTGTGATTGTTTTATATATAAAAGTTTAATGCTTATGTGTCATTCATTCAACCTAAAAAAATTTCATCCATTGAGGATGCTATGAGGAACATATGGGGATTAACATATTTTTGTATTTAGTATGAATAAATTTTTGTATTTAGTATTACTTTCTTTTATGCATTGTTTTTGCATTGTTTTTTTTCTTAAGGAAAATTAATACATATGTAATAGAGGTTATTACACATTTACACTTAATTGACACTAAACAATATAGGGTCCTTAAAATATCTCTTAACTGGTGGATTAGAATACAGAGAGTACAAAGTTACAAACAAGACACATGCGTAAACCGGACAAGCAACTTAGTAACTGACTTCGTATAGTTCTAGCATCGACGTCTAATAGCATAAATAATGTACGGACTAGTTGCTTGCTACGAGAAGGAACAGTTTTGATAAAACCTTGTCGGTGAAATTTTAAGTTCTTTTAATTGATTTCGTTCGGAATTTAAACCCAAGAATAAAAGCTTCTTTTTAAGCCTCTTCAGTTAAGATGCTTTGAAGCTGTCTTGTTCACATCAGCATGGGTTATGTGGAGAAGTCGAAATCGCAAGGTGTTCACGGATAAATCCCAATTTAGCGTCGAGGTCTTCAAGGA
Source organism: Chrysanthemum seticuspe (assembly GCA_019973895.1). NCBI lineage: Eukaryota > Viridiplantae > Streptophyta > Magnoliopsida > Asterales > Asteraceae > Chrysanthemum > Chrysanthemum seticuspe. The sequence continues at coordinate 49,446,647 of BPTQ01000006.1, read as the reverse complement.
GATTCAACGGTTATCTTACAATTGGATTAGCTGTAGATGTAAAAACTTGTCTCTTATCTGGGATGTTTGGATTGATAATCCTCTACATGCTTGCATCGACACTATTAGTTAGGTCTTTTGTATCTAGCTCCTTGCTAGCATCTCTCTTTTAAATATTTGCAGTTCAAAAAAAAAGAAAAAAAACTTAGGACAGAACATGAAATGTACTACCCTTTGGTTTAATTATCCACACACAAAAGGGTACTTGATCATCTTTATTATTACACATTGATGTCGTGATGTGGGACGATCGTGATGACAATGACTAAGAAATGGAAAAAGAAGCAAGATAGAATTGAGAGAAGTTTTTGGAGCAATTAACAAACACATAAACCACTTTCCTAAAATGGTGAAAACATGGAAAAGAGGGCATCCCCATCAATCTCCTTAATCCTAGCACAACCCTAAATGACAAAAAGGAAAACAAAACAACAGTTAAAGCAGAATAATTAAATAATTAAACCAACCTGCATACGTGAACATCTTCTAGACTTCTATGCTAGAGATTTTGCATGGGCTTGGGCAGGTAACATGTCGGTCCATTGCTGTGTTAATTTAAAGATGTCGCCGCCATCCTCAACTGCAGCCTTTGCCCTTAAACTCATCTCTGTAACCCGTTCTCTCAACACTCTGCCTTCCTCACCTTCCATCAATTTTGTCATGGTTACCTCCACTTCCTCTGCTGTCACATAGTCATCAGTCGACATTTTCAACCTTAGTGCTACCTTCATTTCCTCAACCAAATACACCGTATTCATCTTCTGCTCAGCATACAAAGGCCATGCCACCATTGGCACCCCAGCAACCACTGCTTCAAGTGACGAGTTCCATCCACAATGACTTACAAATCCACCCACCGAGTCATGATTAAGTATCGCTGGCTGTGGTGCCCAGTTTTTCTCTACCAAACCCTTATCACTAGTCCGGGCCAGAAATCCTTCAGGAAGAACAGCATCAAGACTAAAATCTTTACTACCAGAATAATGCTGTGACACGTTGACATCATCTGATGGCGGTTCTCGCACCACCCACAAGAATCTTTTCCAACTTTTCTCTAACCCAAAAGCTATTTCCTTCAATTGTTCTTTCTTAAACACACCCATACTCCCGAAACACAAAAACACTACACTTTTACTCGGTTGTGAGTTCAACCATTTTAAGCATTCGTTTTCGTTAGGATCCACTTGATTCCCACTAGCAATCAAAGGCCCGATTAGATAAACTGGTGGAGTTGGACCATCAGGGATGCATTTACCATCCCGAAGCGTTGCAATAGCTCTTTCTTCGAATCCCACAAAACTGTGTGCTATGATGCCAGAAGATTTCGCCATGTTACTAGAAGTGTGTATGAAGTTTTTGTAGGGCTTGCTTTCTCTATCGGAAAAAACTGCTGGCATATCAGAAGAGTGGATGGGCGGCACTCCAGGAATATCAAAGTATAAATTTAATTCCTTAATACTCTTGGTAGTTGTTTTATGGATGGTTGTTAGGTATAAGAACACACAAAGACCGGAAGCGCCACCAGTATAGAAATAATATACAGGTAAGTTAAGACATTTCACAACTTGAAAAGCAGCGTTGGAAAAGAAATCAAGGATCACTGCTTTGATGGTTGATTTCTCAGAAATGCTTACGAGGGTGTCGTGGACAATTGGGTTGTAAAGTTCTGGGATCCCGAAAGCAAGGTCTAGGAATTCAGTAGAGAAGCCTGGTGGAAGAGTGATCGCTGAGAGATGATGGAATGTGAGGGACGGGTTGGTGGCTGAGACAGTTGCGATATATTTATCAGTGGCACCGGTTTCAAAACTTGCTGGAATAATGAGTATGATAATAGAAAGTGAAGAGTGGTGTGTTTGGATAAGTTTTCCAAGCTCCACCATCGAAACCAAGTGGCCGATACCTGGAGAAGGATACAGAACCACCGTAGTAGATTCCATTTGCATTTTGTTATGTTTTTGTGATGGTAACAATTTAACAAATTTAAGGGCGAGGAAAAGGTGAGTCAAAAGTCCTTAAAAATTGTACGTGTGTGGCCATGAACCATGTGAAACATATTGTAATGTTTTAAAAAGTCGTCATGCCATGAGTGTCGAGTTAAAAAGACAATGACAAAAATGGACAACTTTGTACTGGTCTACTGGATGTCGACTATCACTATTGTCAACAAGAACCAACTGTGAATCTAATTGATTAAACATATATAAGGGATACTTATATCGAAATGTATCTAGTCAGTTTTTCGAGTGCTGTGTAGCCAGGGACGGAGCCACGTTAATGGTGGTTTGGGCCATGGCCAACCCAAGAGTTTTGAAACAATATATGTGAGCCTCTGAAGTGTCATTACTTATACATGAATGGATTATATGCTAACTATTACACAAAGTGTGCATGAAAATACCAATAAAAACTAGATATGGAACAGATTAACAGAAATTTAGGAGGCTTTAGGGGATAGAAACAAGTTGATCATTTTCTTTAGTAAGGTAAAAAAAATTTGTTTGGAAATCTGTGCTATCCAACCTTAGCCTTCTCCTACGGGTACTTTCCTCTTTTCGCCGTTTCTTTTTCATTTCTCTGCATAACAATTAAACAATACCACATTATTGGTTTAAACCATAAACATTTGCATCCAAATTTTTGGTTTTAGGGTCATACTCAATAACAAAATATTTGGATTCATGTCATTTTACCATGAGTTTCCAAGATTCATCCATGCATTTTTCTTAGACCATCCCAAGGTTTTAAATCTATAAGCGGGTAGTTGAATTATGATTCTTCCTCTCTGGTCAAATCTCGAAGGGCATAACAAGATATAAGAACTTTGATTACAAAATGCCCCAAGACGATGATGATTACAACAACAATAACAACAACGGCCAAAACAACAACAACAACAATAGCAACCAAAACGACGCCAACAACCAAAACAACAGCAACAAGAACAATAACAATAACAGCAACAACCAAAACGGCAACAACAAAAACGACAACAACAACAACAACAATAACAACCAAAACGACAACAACAACAACAATAACCAAAACAACCAAAACGGCAACAACAACAATAACCAAAACAACCAGAACGGCAACAACAACAACAACAACCAAAACGGCAACAACAACAACAACCAAAACGACAACAACAACAACAACAAAAACAAAAACAACCAAAATGACAACAACAACAAAAACAACCAAAACGACAAGAACAATAACAACAAACAAAAATATCCGCCACCGCCACCTCCTCCACCCCCACCCCCACCTCCTCCACCTCCTCCGCCACCAGGCACACCTCCAAGTCCACGTCATAGGTTGGACCCTCCAAATAATCCCACACCTAGCGTTGACGAAGCCAGTAATGACATATTAATAGCGGTAGGAGCAGTAGTTGGGGCGGGAATTATGTTCTTTATCATTATATTATGTGTGACGGCGGTTCTTAAGAAGAGGAAAAGAAGAAGACGCGAAGAGACATCTATTTTTAAAGACAACAATAGCGTAAACGGTATCATTTTTAAATTTTTTTATATTAGCTTTCGGTATTACATGTTATGATAATGCAGACCTTAGTCGAAAATCCTAGCTTTATTGACAAGAAATGTAAAGAAAATAATTGTAACCATGATGTAAACTTTCTATGTAGAAAACGGCTCACAAAAAAATTGGAACCAGTCTCAACCACCACCAAATGACTTTCATCTAAAGATACCACCAAATAGTGGTCCAGCAAGTTCCGAGTTTAGTTGGGTGGCGGCACCACCACCTCCACCGCCACCCTGGATGACAACTAGCGAATTCAACTCCTCCACTTTCTCCGGGCGCTACCAAGACCCATTGCCACCTCCACACCCAACTATGGCTCTTGGCTTTAGTAAAAGTGAGTTCACATATGATGAGTTAGCTGCAGCCACACGAGGGTTTGATAAATCTCTACTTTTAGGGGAAGGTGGTTATGGGTATGTGTACAAAGGAGTTTTACCAAACGGAAAAGAGATTGCGGTCAAGAGCCTAAAATCTACTAGTGGCCAAGGGGAGCGTGAATTTCAGTCTGAGGTAGAGATCATTAGTCGTGTGCATCATAGATACCTTGTATCACTTGTTGGATACTGTATAGCGGGACGGAAAAAATTGTTGGTTTATGAGTATATTCGCAACAATAGCCTTGATTATCACCTTTATGGTATGAATTATAACCACATTTAGTGTATGTTTTGTTCGTTTATATGTTCATTAGAGTCTAGCCACTTTAGTTAATCTATGTGACTCATACGTTGTGATTCATTTAATGAAGGAAATGGTGTCTCGGTTATGGATTGTTCAACAAGATTAAAGATTGCGTTAGGAGCAGCCAAAGGTTTCACTTATCTTCATGAAGATTGTAAGCACTCCCTCAAATTTTCTCAGTTATGTAGTTATGTGCATTAGTATATGTCGAGCTACTCACGATCATGTAAGAATAACAAATTTGGTGAGTACTTGAGAAACAGAAGAAATGCACATTTAAACATATATAATTTGCATGTGTTTGTACATCTAATTTTACCAAAAATGCACGAAACATATATTATAAATTCACAGGGTCTCACCCTATTTGCGATTTCAAATGATCCTGGACTTGTATATCAGTATATGTATATGTATGGTTTTCTAACTATAATGACATGTAGGTCAACCTCGTATCATCCATAGAGACATAAAGGCAGCAAATATATTGCTTGATGAACACTATGAGGCTAAGGTATGAATGATCTACATAGTATTGTGAAAGATTAACTCACTCTAGAAGTAAACAAAATGCTGCATGGTAAATCAAAAACAGAAAATCTTTATGCCAAACAATGTGCTAAGCGTATACTCATTTATGGACCAGGTAGCAGATTTTGGACTCGCAAAACTTTCATCAGACACCAATAGTCATGTTTCAACACGTGTTATGGGAACATTCGGGTAACTTCAGTATCTATCTGTACTTGGAGAGTAACTACTAATGCTCCTTAAAGTATGTACTTTTAATACATTTTTTGAAAACTGAATAAAGGATATATAATAATTAAGGTACCTAGCACCTGAGTATGCATCCAGCGGTAAGCTTACAGAGAAGTCTGATGTCTTTTCCTTTGGAGTGCTGCTCTTTGAACTGATTAGTGGTAGACGGCCAGGGGATTCAAGTAGTGACGATGATAGCTTGATCGACTGGGTGAGGATTCATTTAACAAAACAATAGATTAATAGTTGACTGCTATGTCCAAAGTTTTGTTTTGTATATTCATTTGATATGTTATCATTTTTATTTTTGTTATTCAGGCTAGGCCTATACTAATGCGAGCAGCGGAAGGTACCGATAGTTATGAAGAGCTAGTGGATAAAAGATTAGAGAATAACTATAATCGAGAGGAGATGTATCGCATGGTGTTATGTGCAGCGGCTTGTCTTAGATATTCTGCAAGACAACGCCCTAAAATGAGTCAGGTATGTTTTAGTTCTTTGAATTATTTTCCATATTTCTAACAAGTCAAATTGTTTACAAACAGAATAGATTAAAGGAAAACATGTCGAAAGTGGCTAAATGATATTTTAAAGCATAAAAACTTGAATAAGTCTGTTATTATTGAAATTTTGTTCAAACCAGAATTTTGTGTTTGTCACATGTTTCACTTGCAACCCACTTTAACCCGTTACCCAACACTCTTGACATGCTCATTTGGCCACCTCTACTTTCGAGAAGTAGTATAATTGAAGAAATTATGTGTAACACATGAATCATCAACAGGTTGTGCGTGCATTGGAAGGTGACGCTTCATTGGATGACTTAAATGGTGGAGCCACGAGTGGTGGCATGTCAAGTGCAGGGAGCTCAGAAGTCGATTTGCACAAAAAAGAGACAAAGGCAACTTCATCGAGTCACGTATATTCAGACGGTGAGTAACATATCAGAAATCATGGGAGAAACGTTCCAGTCGGGCACAAGTAGATCAAGCAAGGGAGACTTAAACACTTGATCGACCAACACGAGAGAAAAAGGGGAATATGCAAAAAACATGCTGATAAAATGGAGAGTACGTGTCTAATGCAGCATTGCTATAGCAACAAACAAATTATCTCGCAATGACTTATACTATTAAAAAAATGTGCACGGATCTTGTTATGAGAGTTCAGTCGCAAATCCTTTCCAGGCGTTAGATAAAATAGATGGTTTACATTAGTTAAAGACCAATCTTTTGAGCCTTAGATTAGATAGATTACAGAATTTCCAAAAATGTTGACGCACAAATACGTAGTGAAAAAGGAATATGATTTGCATTTTGCAGTGTCGTCATACAATTGGATGGTTTATTTCTTGCTAGAAGGATATGAAAAAATTTACTGTAATGAACACACAGAATGCTGAACAAGTTAACTACTACTAGTTAAGCATGTTAATTGATACAATGGTATTTAAATTTCTCATATTTATGTTGTTTAATGAGTAGTAGATTGATAGTTTTGTATTGGTTAATTTTATTTTTCTTTATTAAGTTAGTCTAAAAGACCAAAGTTAAACATCATAACCAATAACTTATGCAGTAAAGACTAGGTTACATGCTCAAAAAGAAAATATTAGGTCAGAAAAAAATTCCATTGCCGGGAATCGAACCCGGGTCTCCTGGGTGAAAGCCAGATATCCTAACCGCTGGACGACAATGGATTCTTGTAACAAACCTAATGAATCATATACAAGAACAGAAATATATTCAAGGTCACTGAATCATGTCATACTAGGACTTAATTCAAGTTACGATGATTTATCTAGTTCTTAAGTCATGAATCATGATTACGGATCGTTGTTATGATCCCTAATTGGTTGTACTTGAATAAAATGAGTAATGTAACTCACTTCTTGTATAAATTAGCCCCCTTCTTAATTTGGACATAACAATACTATATAAAGAATACTAAAAAACAAATATACAAAGTACTAGAAGCTTGCATAGTTGGATTGCAAGAGTTCATCCATCATCGTGAATTCGACTACGCTTTAGCATTATTTTCATGTTCGTTATGTTGAATATATGAGTGAATAAAGTTTGAGACGACGAAAAACCCTTTTAATGGAAAAACCTTTGTTTTGTTAGATTTTCAAGTGTATTGTTAATTATGGTCCAACATGATCCAACCAATTCGATACTTAGATCATGGTATATAACCTTGTTTTGATAATATTGATATATCTACGACTTTAATACTTATGAATCTGGAAACTTTTATATAATTTTAATTTTGATTTTTTATAACTAAGTTTAAACAGTTTGGTCATTTTGGGTCGTTTACCCCTAATCAGATTTTAGATTTTAACAAATTGGGCTCATCACTAACAACTCTTGTATTCTTGTTACCGGAACATATTTAGTGAAATCTTTGGAATTCCATTTTTTTTTTTTTTTTTTTTTTTTTTGGAAAGACATTTTTTTTTTTTTAATAAATGGGTGAATTATATTAATCAAAGAATAATCAATGGGATACATGAGCAATTTTGTTTCCCAATGGACAAACCCCATTAAGAACACAAGGAGCTCATACAGAATACAAAGACTTTAAAGTCATCAATGAAACAGTAACACTAACACCCATTCTTCTAGTCTAACAAAGATCTCTAGCACTAGGCAACCATGGAGAAAAGTCAATTCTTGGATACATTTCCTTGATGCAAACACTGTGACTACTCAACACCAAGGCACATAGGCTCTTACATAAGGCACCACCAAGAAGATGAGAAAAACTCCAATTCCAATGAGCCTTTTTGTATTGAGCTACATTTCCAGCATTACTGGCATCACTGCAGTTACAAGAGACACTCATTGGATACTTCCCACACTTATTACATTTCTAAATCAAGCTGATCTAAACACTCTAACTTGGAGCTTCACCTCATAAAGAAGAGAATTTAGACCAGATAATCAGGCATCATCAGTGTTGGCATTCCACTAAGTTCCTTCTTGTGAAAAACTAGAAGGGGGTTTGAATAGTTTACCGATTAAAAACTTTATTTTGAAACTTATTGAAAGATCAATTGATATTGATCTTAGATATGTTAGTGAATAATAAACAATATGCAAGCAATATATATAAAGAGTAAATAAGGAAGGAAACAATCAAACTACGACAAGTTGTTTATAGTGGTTCGGTCTACAAGGACTCTTTTTCCTTGCCCTACTCCACTCCCCGAGTCTCACACTCGAGAGTTTAACTTCACTAGTCAACAAGCTCCTTTCACCGGCGGAGAAACCTTTACACTTTGCTTAAACATTATTTCCGACACTAAGCTAGATGTCGAGTTCTTTTCAAGGGTACAACCACTCCCACACACAATGTATTTTAAGGACTAAAATACTAACCACTCACACTCACAAGTTTATGATGGCTTGGTACAACAATGATGTATGAACAAGACTAGATCATACAACAACAAAACAAACAAGACTTCCAACTATTCGTTGAAGCTTGAATATGCCTTGACCTTCTTTGCTACAAAAGAGGATCACTATAATGATATGAAACTGAGTTAGAAATGTTAGAGAGAAGGAATGTATGTGATTATGCTAGAAAGGGATGAGAAAACAACTTGGTTTGGCTTGCTATTTATAGCCAAAATGAACAGCAGCCACCACGGACCCCATAAAAGGGTTCCGCCCGTGTATAATTTTGGTGCCGCCGGGGTCTGACAACAAGATTACCAAAATCTTACTAAAGTCAACCAAATCCATCCAAGATTGTGTAAGATATGTAGAGTCCAAATCTACACAAAATATCTAGTGAAATCCTCTAGAGATTTCAATGATGCACCACATGATGTCATATGTTGTTTTCTATTTTTAGAAATATGTTAAATGTTAAATGTATGTAATATTTTGTTTTAAGAAACTAAAACATGCTTGATCTAAAAATGTTAACATACATTATGTTTTAGAGGCATATCAAAAATATGATTAATCAAAATGTAAATGCTTGAGTGATGAAGATATTATTTGAGGAACAACTTGTTTTAATATTTATTAAACTTGACAAGCTTTAAGCTTTATAAAAGTTAAATTTACTTTTGTCGTTAACAAAACTTAGGTAAAGATCATAAAATATAAATACCATTTAATGACGATATTTGTATTAACACTTCTCAAAAGGCAACTATAAGTTGTCTCAAACTAGATGATTACATCAAATAATCCTGAATATTTAGTGTCAATTTCCCCCGATAATGCTCGCATTTTATATCATTTATATGGATTTACGCTTGTTTTCCTCTATATTTCACTTTCAGGTAAATTACAAGCATTGGAGCTAATGAGACGCGGATTTGGAGAGTTTATTGAAGATATATGATAGTATGCTCATTTTGAAGATGTTACGGCGTAACTCTCCTCTCACATTACGCCGTAACAGAAGCGTGGCTCAGAAAACCAACTAAACTGAAGATTATGGCGTAACTCCCTCCTAGGATTACGTCGTAACTAATTAGGTTAATGATGTTCCGCGCCGCTGCAAGCTACACCGTAACTCATTCCACAAATACGGCGTAATCATGATTTATTGAAGATACGGCGTAACTCATTCCTGATGTTACGCCGTAACCAGCTTTTCTAGAGCAAAATACGAAGAATTGGATGTTACGGCGTAACTCTCAACTTAAGTTACGCCGTAACCAAATCTGGCCTATAAATACCGCCCAAATTCCAGCATTTCTATTCATTCACTTCACACACCAAATCAGATAACGTGGGTAGAAGGTTAAAGGCAGATTTTAGGGAGCATACGGAGCCATCTCCAAGGGAGAAATCACTCCCATACGATAAGCATTAGCATTTTATCATTTCTTTACTTTCAATTCATGTATTCCGATATGTTAAACATTGAATCGATTGTTTTAGTTAATATGTAGCCTAGTTATGATTCCTTAATTGTTTTGTTTATGTTTACATTGCTTCCGTATAATTGTTTCTAGTGTATGCATGCATAGTTGTTGGTAGCTACCCTTGTTTCGGTAGTTTTGAATGGCGGTAGTGGCTAGTTGCTTAGGAGATATGACCAACTGACCCTAAGTAGTTAGACTGAGTGGGAAGGGTAAGAATTGACCAACTGAATACCCTTCTTCGCTTGTGCGATTTGACCAACTGATCACCTACCGTTTGGATGAACTTAAGAAGTTAGGGATGAGTGTTTAAAATGCTAGCGCCCGGGCACTCATTGTTATGAATCTTGCATGTAGCGGTACTTAATGACTTGGCTTAGGGGACTAAAAACAACTGGACTTTCGAGGGGTCACCCGATGATCTCCGGTGAAAACCTTTGCTGATAGGTTAGGACGAACTGACCAAATGCTGTCCTAACGACTTTTACCCCCACTTGAATCAATTGAAAGTAATTAAACGTGAACTTAACATGATAGGATGAGTAACTAAGTTAGTACACTTCTCCTCTATTGATCACAACCCTCGCCTTTATTTGCTTTCTTTATTTTATTTTCTTGTCTTTAGTTATTAATTAATCGTTTCAACCTTAAAACCTATTAAAATCTGTAACACCTAGACTTAGTTAAAATCCGCACACATAGCTCTTGGGACGACCTCGGTTTTACCGAAATACTACACTACACACGACCGGGTACACTGCCCGTTAGTGCATTATGGTAGACCATAGGTATAACGAGACAATGTAAATATTAAAACCTGCATCACTAGACCAACTTCATACTGTATATTCATCATTGAAGCAGGAAACTACATTTTGCAACTTACTAGTCAATTCAACCACAACTTCCAGATACAATGCAACTACATTCTCACATAGTATGAGGAAAGTTAAATCAGTTGAAAGGAGTGTTTAGGTACAAGGTACTAGCCATCTGCTTTCATCCATATGCCCATACTACCATATGCTACCATTCCATAAAAATAGCCCAAACTGAGAAGTCATTAGTTTGACTATATGTATCTGAATTTTATTACTCCTGACCCAAATCATCCTAGTCTTCCATTATCCATTCATGGTTTTCTTGAAATCTCATGATATTTGCCAATCTCTACATACTTCAATCACTCTGGTAGATCTTTTCACCCTCAGGCTTGCTAATTTGAGTCTAATGCTATTGACTATGACAGTCAATAAGTCATTACAGTTCCTCTTCTCATTGCCAAATAGTCTTGTATTCCTTTCATTTCAAATAAAGTACACGCATGCTGCTAGGCATATTCTCCTTAAAATGCTCAATATGGATCTGTTGCAGGGCATTGTTGTTATATTGTCAATGATTTCATTCCAGGATGTAGACCATGGTTCATGCTTTAGTCTCTTTTTTATATTAGTCCAAATCTTGGTTGAATATGGACAGTTAAAGAAGAGATGCTCTATTGAATCAGGGCATGATTTACATAGAGTGCAACTCATTTGTCTTTCTGGATACCATTTCAACAATCTCTCTTGAGTGGTGTGTCTTTCTAGGATAGCCAGCCACAATATAAAAGAGTGTTTGGGAATGTAATGTGAAAACCAAACCACCCCATACCAAGGTACTTCAACATCTCTACATCTTTAGTTTTGCCATACCTTGCTCACAGAGAATTTTACCATGTCTTCACCATTAGATGTCCATAGAGTCTCTTTGCATTCATCATTGATTTCAAGGACAAGAAAGACAATAATTTATATAAGGTCTCACAAAAAGAAAAAAGAAAATATAATACAAGACATTCCTCTTTTACTATTAAACAAGCTAATTAAGAAAAAGGAAGAAACTCATAACAAAAATTCAAGAACAATCCAAATAAACAAGTCACTAATCGGGTATGAGTTGATATAAGAAATCACACGAATCTGCAATGAATGTTTAAAGATAGTTACTTATCACAAAAACTTTATATCATAGCTGTAAGATGACTATTTTTGTATCTGTGAGTTTATTATATACTACCTTTGTCCCATAATAATTGTCTACTTTGATTTTTTTTAATATTTTTTTATTCAATTTTGACTATAGATATTTTTGTTTGTGTAATACAATATTTGATGAAAAATATATGAATAAATTGGGTTTTGAATGTATTTTCATTTGTTATAATTTTCATCAATATTATATAACACAAATAAAAATATTAATGATCAAGTTAAATAAGAAAAACTAAAAAAAAATTAAAGCGGACAATTATTATGATACGGAGAGAGTAACTAGTTTTCTCAAAATATCTTGCACCACCTACCCTAAAAACAATTACTCCCACCGTCTCAATTTAATTGTCATGAGAGAGAAATCACAAAGTTTAATAAAAGTGGGGCCACTTTAATTTTCAATCACACATATAGAATATTCCTAATTTAGATTCTCTAGTTTTTACTAAAAAAAGAAAATGGACAATCTTTTTTAGACATTCAAAAATAAAAATATGGACAATTAAATTAAGACGGGGGAGTATCATAAAATAATAGTAATAACAAAACGTTGCTTTAACAATCTAAAAAAACAACTATCACAAATCATAAAATAATAATAACGCATTACGTGATCTTATCCAATTATCCACTTGTAACAACACCGTTTCTCCCCATCACCATCCTCATCTCCACCACACTTATCATACACCCTCACCAATCCCACCAACCACCTTCCTCCACGTACACATCTCCAGAACCTCCTAACCCCCAATCCAACGGCCCACACCCATCTCCATCACACACAATTAAAACAAATCCACCCCTTCCAAAAAAAACAAACCTTCATTTCTCAAAACCACAATAATGCTCGATAATACCATCACACCCAAAAAACGCCACCGTTTCACCAACACCAAAACGGCACCGTTTCGTCATCATCATTCATTAACCTCCATCCCTAACGGCTTCAACGATCCAAACACCGCTGACGTCATCCTGAGGTTATACATCGATCAATCATCGTCACCATCGGAAAACAACGCCGTTGATGATCAGTCACAGGAGTATCAGATCTATCTTCATTCCACGGCTCTCAAGCGGTCTAAGTATTTTGGCGCGCTTTTATCTGACAGGTGGAATAATAATAATAATAATAATAATAATAATAAAAATGACGATGATGACCATCAGTCTTATTACAAAATAAGCTTCGGAGTGATGACGTCATCGATGACGTCATACGTCACGGTTTTGGAGATGTTGTATTGTGATGAGAATGAGATGTTGAGTGGTGTTGAGAATGTTTCGAAAGCGCTTGAGATATTGCCTGTTGCGTTGGAGCTTTTGTTTGAGGAGTGTGTGAGTGTGTGTGTTAGGTATTTGGAAGCGGTGCCGTGGACCGAAGAGGAGGAGAGTTCTGTTTTGAGTATGCTTCCTTTGCTGAAGGCGGACGAAAAGTGCGAATTATTAGGTAGGGTGAATCCGGTGAGGGAGGATGTTTCTGAGGAGATGTTGCACGGATTGATATTGAGCGCGGTGCAGAGTCATCCGAACATGGCGTTTGCCAAGGCGTTTGTGGCGAAGTTGTTGAGGGAGTTTTCGTGTAGGGTGAGTGCGAGGCGAGTTTTGGAGGATTCGTTTAGGGGGAGTTTGAAAGTGGTGAAGGAGAGTTTGGAGGAGTATAGTAGTCCGGATTTTAGAGGCGGGGATCATAATGAGACGGAGGCGATCCAGAGGTTGAATTTGCATACGGCGATGACTAATGGGAGGCATTTGTTGTGGTTGATTGAACGGATGATTGAGTTGAGAGTTGCGGATGTGGCGGTGAAGGAGTGGAGTGAGCAAGGGGCGTTTACTGCGGATTTGCAGCGGGCGTTTAGGGATGATGCGTGGAGGAATATTGTCCCCGGGTTGCCGGCTGTTGTTTTGAGGTGTACGTGTAGGTTGGCGAATGCGGTTGCTGCTGGTGTTATTTTGGTTCCTAGACAGGTTCGTGGTTTCAGTTCTTATGTTACGTTGAATGCATATAGAATTTGCCTATGTTACTAATTTATGCAGAGTGTAGAGTATCTTGTAGTTAGTGCTTTTGAGTTCTGAATAGGATTGCACGAAGCTCTATAGTTACCGATCTCTTTAGGGGAAAATCGGCTATTACTTGAACCTTAGTTGCCTAAGTTTGGATAGATTTGAAGATGAGTAGAGAGAAGTGGATTCATATAGGCGTTCTAGTTGGGTCTTGTTTCCCACATTGCAAACCCTTTGTTCCTTTAGCCTGTTTAATCGTTGTGGCAAGGTGTAGTTTGGTTGTTGATATATTATTTGATAGAACATAGCAAGTATCGATATACTAGGGTGCTTTTCTGGGTTCATACAAAAACCAGCGTGTGATTATTTATTAGAAACTTTATGTTTATGAGGCAACAGATAACGCACTTTCCCTGTTTAGTTATTTATCGAAAAAAGGTACGGAGTACCAAACTTATTTGGCAATTTATTGAATTTGTTGTCATGTACTACATAGAACAAAGTTATTCTGTAATAATGATAAAGCATAATAATAACACTTATTCCGTTTTTATTCTTTGTAGTACATGGCAATAAATTGTTCTTTTTTGTACATGACAATAAATTCGGTAAATTGAAAAACAGGGAAAGTACTTTAATTGATATTTGCTTTGTAATCCTTTTACAAGTTGAGAGCTATTTGGTTTTAGTATCTGTTATGATCTATGCTTTAACCGGAAGGGGGGAATCCTAGATGCGCAGAAGTTGCAACTATTTATATCTGCATAGTAATGCCGAATCAAAAAGTAAAAAACAAAATAAATTGATTTGGTTTATGCCTTATGCATATGCATGAAACGATGACATGATAAATACATGAAGTCATTCTACCCTTGTTTAAACTCTGTATGTTGAAAACTGTTACCTTGGATTACTTAAGCTAGCGTTTGTGTACTGTTCTATGGGTCAATATCTTTCTATGGGTAGTTTACTTTTCAAACTTCACATGTGCTTATGATAGGACCATGTTCAATCTTATTGAGCTAATGACATAATGATAGTACAGAATGACATAATTTGGATAGATAGTTCTCTTCCGTTATGCTCAATCTAGATTTAGTAATTATTAAAAGCATAATATAATAAACCTTCAATTTCCTAGAGCTAATTAATAATTCAAATTTGGCTTGTGCCCATACAACGGGGCAACAGTTTTGTGCTGCTTAGCAACAGTTATATATTCACCTTTACATTTTGCGAATTTATATTTATGCAAATATTTTATGGAGTAGACTCGTATCACAATCCCATCAATCTGGAGTTCTATATGATGGCCATGAGTGTCAATTGTCTCTTATAAATTGTTGCACATGATTGATCATTGGCTTAAAACGAACTCTTAAAAAAGAATTGTTAAAAGAGGTTTCTTCTTGTCTATTGCATTTTGCAGGTGAGGATGAAACTTGTGAAAGATTGGCTGCCGGTGTTGATTGTATGCAAAGACAATGTGACACCAATGCTGACAAATCATAAACCACTGTACCTAGAACTTGAAGAAACATTTTTGAAAATCATATCAACATTGCCTATGTCTGAAGCCCAAGAATTGCTGCAGCAATGTCTTAGTTTCTCGACAAGAAACGCGGAAGACTGCCCTCATTTGGTCTCTGCATTCACCACCTGGTTTCGCCGTGCAAATCGACAATTACCAGTTGATCAAGAGCAACTTTCTTGAGCGGTATGAGGCCTAAATTAGTTTGTTCATTCACATGAACTTTTAGCTTTATATCATGTACATACATCTGCTATATATGGTGTCTTTGTAAATGTTGGACCCACTGTGGCATGGATGACTCTCAGGTTCTAATAGATGGTTTGGTCTTTGCATGATTGCATCTATAGGACATTTATCCAGTAAAAGTATGTGAATCTTTGTGTTTGAAAGCCTAAAATAGGCAAGACGGACGGGTTGGGTAAGAAGAAATGGAGAGGATTTAACTTAGAAGACTTCCGTCTTTTTTTTCTTTTCTTTTTTTTAAATTGCGAAAACAATCTGATCATCCATAGAATGTTCGAGTTATATAAACCAATCCTCTCTGACGGGCTTATAGAATGGGTTTGAAACTTCGTATTAAAATTCATTCCCTCAAATCACTTCATGTCATTCACATTCATTTGGCACACAACAAAACACGTCTCCAATGTCGTAAACATGAATACTAAAGTTATACCATCACAAAAAGGGCATCAGTGCAATGACCGTTTAATTTATGATGGTTTAATTTGTTTGACGTTCGATATATGCTTATAACAGATGAATTTGCCTAATTTTGTTTTAATTCGTTTAATGTGCATCACGTCTAACAACGATGAACGTTGACCACCACCACACACCATCTTGATCGCTACCTCCTGCGACCTTGGTCATTGTCTGCCACTTCCAAACACGAACACTGATTTTCAAACAAAGAAATCACACCCAGAGAGTTTCAAGAAACCACCAAGTCGATTAATAATCTTAAGCAAAGTTGGTATTAATCACCATAACAAGACACCCTAGCCGAAATCGTGTTTTCGCTTGCTTATTTCAGGAAAACGATTCCATAGCCATAACCAAATCAATTTTAGAAACCCGACTTTAAAAGCCTAAAATACAAAAAAAAAAAATTAGGGCCCCGGATCGAATTATGAACCTAATAAAACATGTGCGCGCATACACACAAAAAGAAGACACCTAGTTAGAGACACGGTCACTTAGGGTTGAGCATAACATACCGCGGACCTAACTGAACCGAGAAACCGAGTCGGACCGGACTGGATCGAACATTACGGTCCGGTCCTCGGTCCACCATTTTCCTCATATTCGGTCTTCGGTCCGGTCAGGTTCGTTCTTACGAACAACCTATCATTTGCTCTGGTGGACTGGACCAGATCGGTAAACTAGACTGGACCGGATGACCTTACATCTCGCCATCTCGGTCCGGTGTTTTAAGCCAAATCAGTTTTCACTCTGGCAGATTTATACCACTGTTGTGTGGATGTGTCTTTCTGATTAGATCATTGACGACAAAACATGTTGGGGGTTGCCTCCCAGAATAGGGTGAAGATAATCAATAGCAATCCAAATACCAATACAAGTTACCGGATATCACTTGGAATCGTGTTATCACTTTCCAAAGTAAACTATTCGACCCTAATGCCT
The DNA here is from genome assembly GCA_019973895.1 of Chrysanthemum seticuspe. Taxonomy (NCBI): domain Eukaryota; kingdom Viridiplantae; phylum Streptophyta; class Magnoliopsida; order Asterales; family Asteraceae; genus Chrysanthemum; species Chrysanthemum seticuspe. Next base: position 49,429,501 of record BPTQ01000006.1, on the reverse strand, counting down.
CGGTATCACGAATATCTACTTGGGATAAGACCAAATGTATGTTAGTGATTTAGGCACAAATCAATAACCCTTTGCTTACAAGTGTTTTTCGTTTTCTATCTGTCTTTTGATAACGCTACACGCGTCGTTCGGGGTCAAAGGAACTTCTTTTTCTTCGAGCAAGTTTTATAACACCCTAGGCAGTGAACCTAATCGTTGTAGTGTAGTATTAGGGTAAGCCACGGGTATTGATATCGTTCTCTAGGGGAATAGGAATGCTAGTGAGAAGTTACTACGCTAAGGTTGGGGTTGAGGAAGATTATTTTTTATCTTTTTATATTTTTAAGAAAAGGAAAGGTACGAATCTCGGGGTTTAGATTTGGGGGTTGGTATTTCTACCGTTTACTCTACTTGTCTAATTATCTAATCTAAGGTGTATGTAGTCTATGTCTAATTATTGTGTGCTCGTATGATGGTTTAAAGATGTGTTTACTTAGGTTTTATTATTCCTTAATTATCTCCTATTGATGGTTGAATTGTCACGTCCTTATTCTTAATCGCGTTGTGTGTCTAAAGTCGTAGGGTATGCGTTTATCCCTAACTCTTTGAAACTACCAAAGGGTCTTGTCTACAAAATCTCTAGGATTTATAAACTCTAACTCTAAGGTACTCTTTGGATGGTTTAGCCTACAACTACTCTAGGTGTTATAGTTTAAGGTTCACAAAGATTAATCAAGCATTAACTACACAACGAATGACCTATCGCATTACTAGATCATTAACAATTAAGATAAGAGACAACCAATCAATATTCAATAGTTAAGTTTCATATTCCCTAAGCAAACACACAAGTAAATTAGCCGGACATGGAGAACATGCAAGCATACACACAAGTAATTGAAGACATAATTGAATTAATGAAGTAAACTACTTATCTTGGTGTAAGATAGGGTTTAGAACCCTAAAATACTGTACAAGACAGCCTTGGTTCGGTTTAGGTTTTTACTCCAAAAGACTACACACTGAAAACTAAAAAATTCGGATTCTATATATAAGATTACAATCGCGACGGCGTCACTTTATGAATTGTGACGCCTTCGGGTCACCGTCATTAGGGTTTCGTCTTGGCCACGTTAGTCTTGCGACGGCGTCACCTTATGCTTGTAACGCCGTCCCCTTCAGTCTCTGACGCCGTCTGGATCAAATCTAGGTCGTCTGAGTTGCGACGACCTACTCTTTTAAAGCCTGACACCGTCACTTGAAAATAAGCAATTTGGCTACTGAGCCATCACAAAAGTGATGCGACGGCGTCACAGATAACACCTGACGCCGTCCCCTTGTATTTTAGCAGCTTGAGTGTCTCGATTCTTGACTTTGGCCATTTTCTTCGTATATCCGTGCCTTTTCGTCCAAATAAGTGAAAAGGAACGATATTAAGTAATAACGGATACAAAAGTGATCAAATAAGGGCTTAAACGACCCCTCAAAATGGTACCTTTTAAATCCTTATCATCTTTCATGCATATATGATTTCCTATTTATAGGAAAATACTCATAGCTAGTCAAATGGAATTATGAGGATTAATCGGCTCATTAATCGCCTCATAGTTATCCCCATTATAGCTAGTAGTGGTTACATGACCAATTAAACGTGGTCATAAAGCAGTTGTAACTGCCACTTGAATAGGTCAAAGTCATTACAAGTTGGTTATGATTCATGATATAAAGTTCAGTGAAGAGCTAGTCCCTGAGAGGGTTGCTCACTGAGTGTGTTCATTCAGAAGTTCACTCACTGATGACATGAACTATCTGATGACACCACTCCCTGATGAGATCCATTAGCTTATTACTCATAGAGTACAAAGCTAAACTCATCAACCTGAAGAGTAAACTCCCTGAACTTCATCAAAGACTGAATCATACTTTACCACTATAAGAGTCAGGGTGTTCAGGGACCTTATGGGTGTACACTCCGTACATCCTGACCCATTACCAGGTGTAAACTAATCCCACAAGTGTACTAAATTTTCCAACAACACCATGTAGATCAACAAACAACAACTACGCCGACAATGATACGTCCTCAAAACGAGATATGGATAAGTAGGGTACATACAATCATACTCCTACCTATTAATAGAGACTACTTCCACCAAGATTCACGTCAAGATGTATATCTATACTACATATAATAGAAAAATGGTCAAACCTTGAAAAATGAAAAGTTGAAAGTCAAAGGTGAGAAAAATATATTGTGTAATTAATACTCTTATTAAAACACCTCATTACTTAAAAGTACAATAATTTATTCACATTGTACAACCAATTAAAAGCATATCTACCAAATTAAAAACAACCAATTAAAACACCCCTTACTAAAAAGTACAATAAAATTTTCACAATGTACAATTTAAACAAGCTACAAAATAATTTTAAATATAAAATAAATAAACACACTAATTAATGTTATTTTTAAAATACCCTAAAACGAAAAGTACATGTTATTATACACATTAAACAAATTAATAAAACACACAAAGTTTCATACAAGCTAACAAGTTGATGGTACATATAGTTTTGAAAATCTAACCGGACCAACGGGGTCAACCAAAACCGGTGTCGCCACCGGTTCGGCTAACCAATAACAGCCATCCGAAAACGAACTAGAGAGGACTCGTTGAAACCGATACAAACTGGTGAATGATGTCTCATCGAGATCTATTTCTCCGGTTAATCATCACAGGATACCTGCCATCGCAACGCGTGGGTACCTTGCTATACTATATATAAAGGAAATAACAAAAAGTAAAAAGTGAAAATTTGAAACTATTAATACATATCGAAAACCGGGTTGACCCGGGACGCTTCAAACCCGTTGGGTTGACCCTGTTTAATTTGACCCATTTTGATCCAACCTGTCGGGTTGACTCAGTTTAAATCGACCCGTTTTTCGACGGGAACGGTTCAACCGGTTGAACCCTCCGGGTCGAACCGGGTTTCAAAACATTATGTTTAATCCCCAAATCTTCAAACTTTTATTATTTTTCGTTTAGAACCCATAAATTTTTTTAACACAAAACGATCTGTCGCTATATAAATATATTATATAGATAAGTTTTTCTTCAAAAACGATTATAATGTTTTACAATTAAGAGAAAATATTTGCCCGTTAGTGCACATTTAACTTCTCAATAGGCTAAATACGCCCATTTCAAAACAGATGAGGCTAAATGTGCCCAAATCTTTTACAAAATAGCCAAAATTAGCCTCTTTTTTTTATTTTTATTTTGGGCTAATCACATTCATGCTAATTTTGGTACTTGCGTTCTTCTTAACAACGGCACCATTAATCTCATCCTTGTTAGTTTTTACGCGACAAGTAATGTGTGTTGTTAGCTTTTATCTCATAACTGATGTAATGTTTACTTTCATTTTCATTAAATGTTTTTTTATATGTTGTTTGATAGATGTTAAGAATTTTGTCTAGACTTTAGTTATCGTATAGTACAACCGTTTGCAATTGCATTTTCATCGGTTCACGTTATATTTTAAACGCTACACAAAACACTCACCACAATATCACAAATCATTAATTATCTGACACTAGAAACCGCTGCCGCTAGGCGCGGGTACTCGTCTATATGTAAGTATACATAGCCAAACCAACAAAATATTCATAAAATGAGAATGTAACATAATTTGACTATGTTTATGATATTCAAACTAACTGGTCTCAAAAACTTTAATACTCCGTATCATGTCAAGATCAAATAACATTTTAAGTAACAAAACACTTAATGTAACATGCATAGTTGTTAAGATCCTGATCCTGATCTTAGGATTTTACAATTTTACGATTTTACAAAGCAAAAACGATCCGGATCCTACGTAGGATCTTAACAAGCTTAAGATCTTATAGGATCCCGATCTTGACCATATGATCTTAAGATCTACTGCGATCCGATCTTACTTTCTCGAACCGTAATAAAAAAACTACGAATTTATGGTTTACGTTTTTATATAATTTAAAAACAACATGTGATTCTTCTTAGACATTCCATATTCATAATTTAAGACAATACTTTCATGGAACATTCATCTAATTTCGTGTTTATAATACGAGGCTTCCCTCAACCCGTGCGATGCCCGGTCTAGTGGTTGAGGGGTTAGAGAAGTTGCATTGTATTTATTATTTAGATGGCTAATAATGTTATTATTACTTTAGTTTATATTATTTTAGAATAATCTATATTTAGATACCTAATAATGTTATAATTACTTTTGTCTTTATATTATTTTATTTTCATTAAAAGTTTTTATTAACATAGTCTTTTCATATGTAGTATTTTAATTTGAGTAAGTTACATAAGTGTTTTGTTGCTTATTTATTTGTGACTTTTGTTATTTGAAATTATATAACTATTTGTACTCTTCAATGGCAAATTTTGAGTTGTTAGAGAAAACACGTACGATCATCTAAAATGAAAGACAAATGTATGATTTGTTGCTATTCAACAAAAACTTATCTCGAAGACAAATATTATGATTTTTAGTACACATTAATAATGTTTTTTTTGTCATGTACGTGTAATCCAACGTGTTATCAAAATTGCATAATAGTAAAGAATAATCTTCGAAGCACATTTTATAAGTAATATAAACTTTAGACGTGTAAAATTTATCAACCCGTGAAAATTTGTAAGTCCAAAATATCACTCTTTTTGCCAACTAATATGCTAAGGTTAACACCATGTATTAAAATACATTGGATACTAAAATCATTCTAGCCCAACACTTGAGCAACTTAGCAATCTTTATAGTTTATGCTCTCCATTTAAAGTAGATTTAAACTCTGAATGTAATTCTTTTCTAAAAAAAACCTTAAATCTCACAAAAAACTATCTACTTCCCAACTAAATTCCACAATTACCTTTATTGATGTAGAACTTTTAAGACAATCTCAATGATCATCAGTCAAAATATTATATATAAATAATTGAAAAGGTTCACAAACATGATGAAATTACGCTACACAATGTAACTAAGTTTTACTAATAAGTTGTTGCCTTGTTTGTGGGCCAAATACAGCAAAATAGATTAAGTTGTTCTTTCTCAAACATCACGCCTCCATCTCTTTCTCACCAAACCGATCAAAACAATCTTCTAATCCTTTCCAACTGAAAACGCAATGATCAACTCTTATCTTTGTTCATAACCACAATAGCTTTTTTTCTTTCTTAATTTCACTCGAACCATTCAAGAATAAACTCGGCTTCAAATTCTTTTATAAAGGTCTCGGGTAAGATGATGTTTTTGTTTATGTTTGAGTCTTTCATTTAAGACTTGTGATGGGTTTGTGTTCAACTAAAAAATCTTCAAAATATTTGTTAAAAAGTTGAACACATCTGAGATCTTGGCTTTTCCTTTTTACTTTTGAAAGTTGTTTGTGTTGTTGTAGAGATCATAATGACATTAGGCTAGTGGTTTTGGTTGTTTTTTGTTGTGATTTCTTCGGTTCATCTTCTTTTTTTTCCTTTGACTTTTGTTGGACCGATGAAGATGTAATATATCCGAAGTCACATATGATTGTGGGATTAGGCTACTGGACGGATGAAGATGTTCATTTTATATATCTGAGGTCAATCAACTCTTTGGTTCCTCTGACTTGTAGGATTTTAAAATGGGTAATGTTGTGAGCCTACAGAAAGTATTGTAAAAATATTTAATAATGAGTATATTGTTCTATGAATAAGATTCCCAATAAGGAAATACTTGAAAAAAATATCCATATATGCTTGTAAAGGAAAATAAAAGATCAAAGAATCCCATATGTTGAAGCAAACTAAACTGTGGGAATAATATATATAAACAAACAGAAGCTTTCATGACAAATGCAACTATTGATTCGTTACCTACGGTAATCAGATGCATCATTCATCATCCGAATAGGCATCAGATTACCATACAGAAAAGTCACAATTAGTGAGTACGTTAGGCATATTTTATCGTTTATCAGTACATCCTTATCCACAATAAACTCAAGTTATTCTACGATACGTAAACTAAACATGTTGCTGATCGACTACATAACACCACAGGCATTAAGATTGCCATCGTTAAATATGCATATTTCTGACTACATGACACAACAGGCGTTAATGTTGTCATCGTTAAACATGTTACTAACTTTGTCGTCACCCCTCTGGCTGACAGGAATAGTTCCATACATGTCGCCCATATTATATCCATTCCTGTAGTAGTTATAGCTCTGTTTGTATTCATTAGTCATGTCCTTAAAGTAGTTGCTAGATGATGTGAAGTATAGTGGCGGGTTGGGGTAAGGCCAAAACTCTGCCCTCTTTCCCGCCCTTCTCACCGCCTTTAGCACCTTGTTCCGGTCCACATAACCAATCACCGTAAGAAGATGAAAAATTTAAACAATTAATAGCGAATACATACCGAGATAAATCCCCAAACAGTGGTTATAATTGCTATAATGAACGAATGCATGTCACCAAAAGCAGAGTAATAATACGCAATAGCAAGGGCACCAATGGTTGCCACTCGATTGTTGGAAAAGAACTGTATCACTGGCTTCTTATTGAATATGACCTGTAAGCATAAAACAACATTTTTAGATTAAGTGTTTTGAGTAATTCTTTGAAGCTGCAATGTTAGATTTATGTACCTCATAAAGGGATACAATCACCACTACGCAAATCCAGGGAATTACACAATTCTACAGAAGTATATGGGATTAGCACTCTCATACATCAAAATGGAAGGTTAAATAGCCAATAAAGACCTTGCTAGCAAATGAAGAAAGTTTTTACCGATAATGATTTTCTTAACCCTTGCACATCGAGTTTGTAGCCTACAACCAACGGGAAAATGAAAAATCGTAGACTTAAAATGGTCCCTGTAAGCTGTCCTCCAAGAGTTCGGATGTGAGACTGAAAATTAGATTTCATAATTATTAGTTAACCTATCAAAGCTACAACATGCAAGAATATGTTAAACATGAGGAAGAAGTACTTACACCAGCAACGAAAAAAAAAGAAAAAAAAAAACGATCAAACTTATGAGAGTTGAATATTACCAATTCTCTTGTCCACCAAATTTCCCAGCTTTCTTTAACTTTTTCTTCAATACGTTTACTCTTTTCAACTTCATCACTTTTAAGATTGAGCCAATTATTCCAATCTTCCCGGTCTTCTGAGTTTCTGAAGATTGAAAAAGAAGTTGAAATGCATCTGGAAACAAAATGAAACTCAAACGACAAACTTACTTGTTAAGGTCAAATGGGGATGCATCGAACAAAAATGGAGCGACAATCCATGAAATTGACAAAACTGAACCGCCAAGTAAAAGAAGGTTGTTATAAAAAGCCCGAACTGAGTGGAACCCGTATATGATGTACACCACTACCATGAAAAGCACTTCCATTCTGTTTAAAATCATGTCGCTGCATTTCAAGAAATTAAGAGAAATGATAAGCGCATACACAGGAAATGGTGTGGAAAGTTTAAGAAATGCATGTGTTATTTAGAGGCTCTTTAAGATGAATATGAAGTGTTGCAACAACTAAATGCAGTGTTTCTTTGTAAACCTCAAAGTAATGATCACAATGTAACTTCATGTCTCTTCGTATACCTCCGATTAATGATCATACATGAATGTTGTAGCCTTCAAAGAACACTTTTCGGTATGCATAGACATGTATGTACCGTACTTTTGGTTGTGCACAACCCCCCTTGCACATTAAATTAAGGGGGATAATACCCTCAACCCGTGCGATGCACGGTCTAGTGGTTGAGGGTTATGTTTTTATATGTAATGTTGTATATGATGGTATTTAGATACCTATTAGAGAAGTTGCATTGTATTTATTATTTAGATGGCTAATAATGTTATTATTACTTTAGTTTATATTATTTTAGTGGAATCTATATTTAGATGCCTAATAATGTTATAATTACTTTTGTATTTATATTATTTTATTTTCATTAAAAGTTTTTATTAACATAGTCTTTTCATATGTAGTAGTTAACATAGTCTTTTCATAGGCAAAGTTTGAACTTTGAATGTCAAAATATTCTATCGTGGCAAATGTAAAGTGTAGAAAATTGAAAACATACAATGTTATGTGTATAAGAAATGATGGAATAAATTTGTTCATTTACTATACTTTAGTGACTAACAAATAAAGAGGTACTTATAAACTTGATGTCATGTCAAAGTAATTTAAATTCTACACAAATATAAGTAAATAATCATTAAATATTGAATATCTTTATTTCAATGGTATCTTTTTCACTAACCTGCGACAACACAAACATTGGTCAGAAAAGTACTTTCATGCTATAACTCGTAAAAGAAGCATACCAGAAGTTTTGATTCAGACCGTCATAATTTATCCATTGGACTTCTTTCTTTGACAAAAAAAAAAAAAAAAAAAAAAAAAAAAAAAAAAAAGAGCTGCACACATATTCACTGAATCCATTTTATTTGACATAATCAATGAATAAATAACAAAAACATACATGCATTTGCTAACGAATAAATACTCCGTATAACACAACAGATAAAGAACATTACATAATGCAAATACAAATACTAATTGATTACAATTACTTTATTTAACAAAAAGCGAATGACAACATTTCAACAATCATGTATATAACAACGGCTTACATAGCAGAATTAAATAAACATGTACAATGAAAAACAACAACATATACCACATGCAATCCATTATATTGTATAATATTTGTAACGAAACCATCTGTGAAAGACAATAGATCTCAACAATGTTATAAATCACAACTCTCAATCAACAACTATGATGTCTTCATTAAGATTTAAACTACAAAATTATATTAGGAGTTTAGAATGGGTACAAATTGAAATTAAAGCAACAACCCTTCCATAGCCAAAAAACATAAAATCCTAAACCATGGCCAATGACTTTCACATATGACCACTATGATGAAGAATGCCTAGGCCCAAACACCAACGAAACAAAACATAAGTCATAAACCGAGTTGTAGAGCTTCAAAAATGAAGACCATATCGAAGATAAAGGACTTGTAAGCCTAGTCAGTGATGCCATAAAGAAGCAAATAACATACTGGTGTAAATTTAAAATTTGCATGCTTTGACGGGTCTAAACACCAATCAATCCATAAAGAGATTGACCCGTTCGCTCTAGTGTACTCTTTCCAAAAGAAAGCCAACTATTGAACTTCGTCACAAATTATTGTAAGATTCGACACCTTATTTCCGGATTAGAGCAGATTCGATTTCATCACCATTGCCTTCCAAATTCATATAAATTAGTTGGTTTCTGTTCTTGATGAAAAAAAGGACATGTGAATCTAAGAACAAACTTGTTATAGTAATGAACTTGGCCTTTACCTTTGACATTGCTTCCGATAACAAAGCAATCTCAGTAGCATACAACTTTGACTTGCTTTCAATGGCTTCAACTGAAGTTTTTTAGGTGGTTGACCATATTGCCCTTGTCTCCTCGATTGCCAAGAGAGTATCAGTAAGTTGCTGCATATTACAAAATGTGATTCAAAGGATTAATTAATCAAAGCAAAATATATGTATATCACTTTTAAAGCCGATAAATAATAAAATCAACACATTTGTTAAGTCGATACAATAGCCATTTCTTCTTTTTCCTCCGTCAAAGACAACAAAACAAAATAGTCATCACAATATATGTAACACACATGCAAGGCAATCTAGTACATATTAGAAAGAAAGAAAAAAAAAAAAAAACCTAAATGATTTTTTTTTTATAATTAAGAGTAGTTTAGTACTAATCTAGTTTTTTAATCCGAATTAACACAATTTTTATAAAATCGAAAATCAGAAAGTGTCCATGGGGGTTGGTCCAACCCATCCCACCCGAACTAAAAGGGCACTAATTTTGACCCGTTACCCAAAATCCCCGAGTTACCTATTTTGCTACCTTTAGGAACAACAATAAACGACACACTTGAGAGTAAGAAAGTAAATTGCACCTGTATTTTAGCAGCAGTAGCAATGCAGGGTCGCATAGTACGATTACCCAATGCATCAACCAAGCAAACACACTGCACCAGATCATGAGTTAATATATATTCAGCACTTACACATCCACCACACCTTACAACATGAAAAATATTAGAAATATATTGTTGTGATAAACCTCACCTGACCCGTATGTACATCTTTCACCCATATCCACATGCATGGTATTTATACATAAAGTTTTACAATTAACACTAAATGAAAGCATTATTAAGAGACATCCAAAAGTTATAATAACTCCATGTTTCTTTGTATACCTTCCATTAAAACTATAGCCCTTTTGTATGCCTCCATTGAAGGAGACCTTTCATGCGTATCCATTGAATGAAAAATTGTATTGACGACTTCATTGAATTTTACATATTTCAATACTCGATATTCAATTTCGGTATGCATAGACACGTATGTACCGTACTTTTGGTTGTGCACAACCCCCCTTGCACATTAAATTAAGGGGGATAAGCTTTAAGTAGTATAGATATAATAATGTGTAGATTTGAATAATATTACAAAAATTATTAAAAAATAACATTATAGTAGGATCTTAAGATCTCGATCCGATCTTACGATCAGAATCTTGCAAAAACGAAAACGATCCTAGATAAGATTCCGATCTTAAAAACCTTGGTAACATGTATTAATTATTGTATTTTGAGAAGTAAGATTGATGCTAATGGGAGTCGCCCCCAAACCACAACCCCAAGAAAGCAACGTGTTCCCCCTAGCCAAGCCACATGCGATGCGTCGCTTGCAAGTTTTTCAAAGTTTTGGTTGCTTGGCTGACCGAAACAATTGCAACATATCACTCCATTTTTTGACCGTTTGTACTTGGAGGCATTTTTGCCTATTTGAAAAAAAATATAAAAAAAAAGAAAGAAAAAAGAAAAAAAAAAACTTTTTACTGAAACACATTTGATTGAACATGCACATTTTATTGAACATACAATACGAAGTACGATACGATACTAAAAAAAACATACGAACTAAAATACAATACGATTAATCTGAATGCTCTCCGCATGCAATATCATATTCAGGAGACTCCCTGCGTGGAAGAAAAACATATTCAGGAGACAAAGCATATGCAGGATAATTCACATATAACTCTTATTGACGTCTTGCGTTTTCTGCATCAACCCTTGCTTGCTCTTTCTCTACTTCTCTTAATGTCTCTTCATCTCACATAAGATTATATAGCTGTGTCTCAGTTAATCCGTGCTCATCAACTGGTTCCTTTGTTGGTGAAAATGAAGAAATGGGATACATAGGTTCGTGCATTGCTTGTTGTGATGACGAATCACTCATAGTATTTTCCTTATGCATCCAACAGATTTAGTGACTTGTGTTATCGCCTATTTGTGACAACATGTTTTTTAGGCGAAATGTCAGTGAAATTCACATATTGTTTCCTCAGATCACCTTTCAAGCTACTTGCATCGCTAAACATCTCGGATACCTCGTAAACTGTGGAAAACTAGAAGGGGGGGGGGTTGAATAGTTTTACCAATTAAAACTTCCTTTTAATCTATTTAGATCGACTTATGTCAATCTATTTGGTTGTGTGTGTTGGATGTTGATAAACAAGCATATAAAGATATGTAATGAAAAGATAAGAGTAAGAAGCACAAAACCACAACGCGAGTATTTATAGTGGTTCGGCTACAAGGACACCTTCCTTGCCCTACTCCACTCCCCGAGTCACCTACTCGAGAGTTCGTAAACACTACACCAATCTCCTTATGGCGGAGAAGCCTTCACAACGTCGCCTACCCTTTTTTCGGTGCTAGGCTAACCACCGGGTTCTTTCACTCCAAGGTGAACCAAACCTACACAACGTCGCCTACCCTTTATTAGGTACTAGGCTAAGCACCTAGTTCTATTGCAATGGAGGAACTACTACCACACTACACCAACGACTAATCCCAAAGGAGATCTACTCCTTTACAACATCATCAAGGACATCAATATCCTTGGATCTAATGCTAGTCTATCTAGTACATCGAAACACACCATATCGAATGTACATCTAAGGCACCTTTCGTTAATGCCTTTGACTAGATCTACAAGACACCTTTCACTAATGTCGTGTGTCTTCACTTCAAAGCACCTTTCACTAATGCTTCAAGGCTTGACTTCTAAGCACCTTTCACTAATGCTTCTTGTCTTGACTTCTAAGCACCTACCACAAGTGCTTATGCTATAGACGATAGATACTCTTTACTAATATCTTCGTCTTGACACTTGAGACACCTTTCACTAATGTCTTCAACACTACACTTCTTTGAAGAAATAAAGGAATCATCAACAAGAGGACTTCAGTAGCCTTGATGATGAGGAAGCTTGGCAACTCATGGACTTGAGCTTGCTCGAATTCAAAGGTGGTGATCTTGCCTTTAAGAGGAACCTAAAAGATCACACAAAAAACAAAACTACAAACATAGATCTCTTGGATCTAAGGTTAGTGAGATTTAACTCAGGGGAGAAAGTGTATTAGAAAGGGGTAAGAAATAATGAAGAAATGGCTCACTATTTATAGAGGAAAAATCCTATTGTTCCCCGGATCCCACGGATCCCTTCCACAAGGGATCCGTCTAGCGTTAAGCTAGGGATCCGTGGGACGCTCCCTTTTACCCATGGGTATTTTGGTTATGGGTCATGGGTCATGGGTTGAACCATGGATCTTTGGCTAGATACAATGTATCTTTGAGTGCAATGCACTTAGTCACTTGGGTATGGGTTGATCCATGGGTTATGGATATCATCCATGTATGATATAAGCATGATGTCATGCAATGGGTTATGGGTCAAGATCCATGGGTTATGGGCTTTGGGTTGTACCCACCTACATTCAATGTATTTGCCCAATGGGTTGTGATACTTAAGTTTCTACCCATTTATATTACCCAATATACTACATACTAGTTATGTGTATATTTTATCCAAATATGTAAACACTAGTTGTTGTACATATGTATTACATAAATCATAAAATCACTTATACTTGTTTTAGTGTTTTATGTGAAAATGTGAATATGTTAGAAACTGTTAGTTCAAACCATTTACGTATTTTATTTGTTTCGTTAATATGATTTTACGTTTGTTATCGACAAAACATTTGAAGATCGTAAAATATAAATAAACGTTTTTACGGCTTATTTGTATTATCATAAACTTTTCCCCTGCAAAAGTTATCGCCGTCAATAAGTTTTTGAACGTCATCCTTGACTTCTTCGACGATTTGTTGGAGATTACAAGTCATGGCTTGAAAAGAAAAAGTGTAGTGAAATTGTGAATTGGGTTAAATATAATGCTAAAAAAATGCATCGAAGTTGACACCGTTTGGGATTGTGTATACCCAACTATTTTTTTTTCATTGTAACACAAAACTTGGTAATTTTTTGTCACTATATGTATGATTTCCAACGTGTCCCATGCCAGCGTGTCCGAGTGTTACACGTAGACTGCCAGCGTGTCAAGACCTACATTTTTTTATTGGGATAATGCTAAAAAAAACATCGAAGTTGACCACCTTTTAGGATTGTGTGTAGCCAACTATTTTTCTTTTTTCATTGTAACACAAAACTTTGAATTTGTGTTACTGTATATATCCAGTCAGACTAAGCGTTACATCGTTAGTCCTTTATATTAACGGTCGTTAGTAAATAACTAAAATTCCGTTTTCTTACGTTTTTATTAGTTTTCATCCGTTATTACACATTTTCGTCCGTTTTCTTATGCTTTCGTCTGTTTTTATATGCTTTCGTCCGTTTTTTACATTTTCGTTTGTTTTCTTACAGTTCATCCATTTTTATACGTTTTCGTCCGCTTTTAAACATTTTCGTCCGTTTTCTTACGCTTTTTTGTCTGTTTTTTTAAACGTTTTCGTCAGTTTTTATACGTTTTGTCTGTTTTCTTACGTTTTTTATGTTTTCATCCGTTTTCGTCCATTTTTATACGTTTTCGTCAGTTTTTTACGTTTACGTATGTTTTCTTACGCCTTCATCCGTTTTATACGTTTATGTCCGTTTTTTTGCGTTTTCATCCATTTTCTAACGTTTTCATCCGTTTTTATACGTTTTCGTCCATTTTAGTACGTTTAGGCGCGTTTTTATGCGTTTTTGTTTGTCTTTATACGTTTACGTTCGTTTTTACACGTTTTCGTTCGTATAAGACGAACGAAAACGTGTAAAAGCATATAAAAAAGAAAGCAAACGTGTAAAAACAAACAGACTTGTAATAACGAATGAAAATGTGACGTAAACGTAAAAAAAATGAATGAAAATGTATAAAAACGAGCAAAATATTTTAAAACACGTAAAAACGAACATAAACGTAAAACGGATGAAAACGTAAAAAGCATAAGAAAACGGACAAAAACGTAAAAAAACATACGAAAGCGTATAAAAACCGACAAAAAAAAGTAAGAAAAGGAACGAAAACGTTTAAAAACGGACGAAAACTTATAAAAACGAAGAATGGATGAAAACGTGTGAAAACAAAAAAAAGCGTAAGAAAACGGATTTAAAGTTATTTACTAACGGTCATTAATATAAAAGGCTAGCGATGTAACGCTTAGCCTGAGTGGATACATACAATAACACAAATTCAGAAGTTTTGTGTTGTAATGGATAAAAAATATAGTTGGCTACACACAATCCAAAAAGTGGTCAACTTCGATGCATTTTTTTAGCATTATCCCAATAAAAAAAGGTAGTTCTTGACACGTTAGCAGTCTACGTGTAACACTCGGTCACGCTGGCATGGGACACGTTGGAAATCATACATACAATAACAGAAATTACCAACTTTGTGTTATAATGAAAAAAAAAATAGTTGGGTATACGCAATCCCAAAATGTGTCAACTTCGATGCATTTTTTTTAGCATTATCCTTTAAATATATAGAAAGTGTGTAAAAATAATATGTGAAAGTGGGTATTTATAAGGTAGTTTAAATTAGTCGTTTTGAAAAAAAAAATGTTTATCGTTAACCCCGAAGGGGGTGTTTTGAATTTTTTTTTTAATTTGAAAAATTAGCCATTTAGGGTCGTTTTTGTGATCACCACTAGCTATTTATGGTTGGGGTGAAACTGTGAAAAAGAGAATGCTAAGATGACGTTGAAGTAACCGGGGTTGCTTAGGTGAAAAAGTTGTCACCACTAGCATTAGTCTAAATATCGGTCCAATGTATGTTTTTAGGGTGGTGGCATTCATGCCATTCATACCTCACTACCCACCAATAATATCATTCCACCTAATCTCATACCTCACCATACTTTTCTAGTGGCAACCATGATTCCATACCTCACTTAATTTTTTAATTTTTTTTATATTTATAATTATATTAAACAATTTAATAAAAACATAATATTTCATTAATAATAATAAAAAAATTACATAAAACTTAAAAAAAAAGAGAAAATTACATCACCGTTGAAATAAAAAGAAAAGTACATTAGTCATCGAAGACTCGTCTGGAAAAATTAATTCGTCATCGGATGAAGAAGAGGATGATGAAGATATTTTTTTGAGTGTTGTATTTGATTTGTTTGTGTAAAAATGATTAGATTTGGAATAAAATGTGAAGAGGAAAGTGATATTTATAAAGAGGATTTTTTTTAATGCATGCAACGGTCACATTTTTGAAAACAAACACACCCTCCTCACCCATGCCAATTCGGCATGTCATACTGAAACACATCCATACCATACGAAACCGAAACACAGGCAACGGTGTTGCCGTACGGTTTCACTTCATACCGAAGCATATCGACACCCGTTGCCACCACCCTTAAGTTCATAAAAATTTCATTGTATTTAGACATGATGACACGAATATATAATAGAAGTACGTGTAACATAAACGGAAATTGATGAATTGAATATGACATTGTTATCTATTGTCGTTATCTAAGGATAAGATGGCAGGGATATTTAAGATTCTACATAGGGGCCACCGCTTCATCACCCATCACCAACGTGACTAAAAAGTTCAAGAAACCACCGCAACACAAGTAAAAGTTTTAATTTTCAGGCTACAAAAGTAAAATTGAAAGGCCACAATTTCAAGTTCATCCTATTTTAGTATCAATTATCATGGTTAGTAATTTGGTTTTATGGGCATTGGTTATCTCCTTTCAGCTTCAACATTTTACATCTTTAGAAATATCCTTGCATATCGTTAAGACGTTATGACAGGATTGGGTATTGTCGTTGTTGTTGTATGATAAAGAAAAAATTAGCCCCTTAGTGACTATTGAAAGTTGAATCCATAACTGATTATTTGATTACAGTTCCAACATATTTTGATGGATTTTCATTTTCGGGTTATAACTAAATACTAAAGTAGAAGGTATTGGTACTCTAAGCAAGCTTATAGTTGCAGGTTCATGCAACTATAAGCTTAGATTAACTTACAAAATAATCTTTGTGGTTTGTTTTAGGTGTCGTTTGTTTTTAAGAGGTTTTATGTCTTCATCTGCAAACCATATCTGCAGAGAAGAGGTACATCTAAAATCTTCATCTGCAAGGAAAAATACCATTTATTTTTTTTGCTTTTAAAAGAAAAGAATGAAAGAGAAATAGATTTTTTGTGTTAAAGAAGTAAAAAATAAGTGAAATTGTGTATAATTTTTTAAGAAGTGAGAAATGAAAAGAAACATTTATATTTGAAAAAAAACAAACAAATACATTTACACGCTTGCAAACAAAAGAAATGAAAATAGGAGAAAAAGTGTTTCTTCAAAAATAACAAATGACACTTCAGTTAGCACTAAACTACATATGTGTTATAAATTATTTGAGTGTGTTATTTTTAGGAGACCAAATGCGTAACGCTTTACATCCTTGAAGGGATGTTGCTTACTAAATTTTAGTCATATTTTGTGCAAGTCATCTTTAAAATGGATGATTTTTCTGAGATATTTTGGCTTTTTTAAGGATGATATTTGCTGATAAACTCTCATGCGTACGATTAGGGTTAATTGGACACATTACATGAATGATTTTTACATTTTACTATTGAGTTTATAAAGGGCTCAAATATCTGAAACATAAACCTGTGATAGAAGAGTGCAAATTATAAGATGTTGGTGTTGTGTTGTCATTTAATGTTTTATGTAATTAGTTTTAGGGGGCATTTGGTTATACAAAAGAATGACTATAGGTATAATAATAGGAATGAAGTTATAAATCCATCACCTTTTATGGGTTTAAAAGTTTTGAGGGTTTGATACCCATATTCAAATATCAAACCCATTAATCAAACAAGCATGGGGGGGGGGGGGGGGGGGGGGTTCACGTGCTCCTCTAGCAAAAAAATTTGTAGTGTAAATTTTTTAAAATATTTAGATTTTTTTTTATAATTTGCCCCCTTTAATAAACATTTTGTAATGTAATTTCTAAAAATTATCAAAATATGCCCACTCAAACAAAAATTTCTAGCTCCGCCCCTAAAAACAAGTACAATAAAAATAAAAGCCATTCCTTATTGAACAATAAAAATAAAAGCCATTCCTTATCGATACCAATACCCTCCGACCAAACACCCCCTTCATCATGTTGTATGCAAGAGACCTAGAGTAGTAATTTGTTATTTTGTTATGCCATATTACTTTATAGGGTTGTGCATTCCGACCGTTTTGACCGGACCGACCGACAAAACCGACCGGAGCGAACCGAAATCGACCGGACCGAAGGACCGGCGATCCGGTCTCGGTCATAATTTTTACCTTATTTCGGTCTCGGTCCGTCTCGGTCCGACAAAAAACCGAAAATCTTGCCTATTTTGACCGGACCGACCGAAGACCGGACCGGACTAATCACATTCGGTCTCGGTCTCGGTCCCAGTTTTTACCTTAATTCGGTCTCGGTCTCGGTCTCGGTCCCGGACCGATGCTCACCCTTGTTACTCTCGATGTAAATATGTTCGTTCTGCCAAAAATAAAAGCTTAAACAAATTTAGCCCCATGCTTTTGTACCCTGATTCTCACACACTATACACTGAAAACACCAAACAAAGTATTTTGTCTACTAGTGTTAATTTGTCTTTTTACTTTGTACTATTGACATCATTCTTGACATTTGTGCCCTTTTTCAGTGCAACTCTGCCTCACTTTTTGGCTTTTTCCTTGCCTCTTTAAATTCTTTGTTTCACAAAAATAAATTAAAAATAAAAATAACAGCTTGAGGGTTTGTCATCTGTTGCTGCAGCTTATAACTTATTGGGTATGGATCTTTATTTTTAAGAATCTCATCTTTTGTTATTTTTGTTGGACTTTTAGTGTAAACTGAGTGATGCTTTTGACATGTATTTTTTTGCTTTGTGGGCATAGTTTCTTCACTATAAGAGCTTCGGGTACGGTGGCTGATAGCTCAAGCCATCACCCCCGGCGCCACCCTATGGCACGAGACACCATACTAGGCCTTGGCTGGTAGACACTCGCGCCACCACCACCAGCCCACGCGGTGGGTATTTATCTTTTTTTTTTTTTTTTTTTTTTCGTTGCTCGAGCTGTTCTATTTCATCAACATAAATCTTGTTTTTGGCTGTGAGAGACTGTTGTTGAGTTGGTGCTGCTGTTTGTTGAAGACTGAAGATGCTATGTAAAAGATGAAGTGGCTGCAGTGAAAAATCTGTGTATATATTAAACCCTAAAATAGTTTTAACAACATTATATTTTAGGCCCGTTCAAAACATGGTATATATTAATGGCCCATAATATTCTTTCTAAAAGCCCATCCAAAAGCCTCGGTACATGTTTTTTACATTCTGAAAAAAGTAAACTTGATTTGTGTTAGAAAGCATGTTGTTCTATTTAGGAAAATAAAATAAATAAATAAATAAATGCATGACGGCACCAGAAAACTGATGTTATGTCAGGGAGGGGTGTTTTGGTGCCATAGCCAAAACTGGTGCCATGGGCAAAAAAGTGCTGAGGTGGCATCACTTTTGCCATGGCACCATCCTATAACACCACATTGTACCTAGCGCTCTAAAGATATTGAACTTTTTTTTTCTATGTTTTTTTTTATTTTTAGTTTAGGATTGTTTTTATGCTGTTTGTGCTTAATAGGCATGAATCTTATTGTGTTTTATGTAAACAAAATTGGACTTGTTTTTACCTAAATGTCTTGCTTACAATTGGGTAGTTGTTTGATGCTTAGTGGGTGTGGATCTTTTTCATAAAAAAGATGTGTTGTTGTTTAGGCTATTTTTCTTGTCGGGATTTGGACCAAAGCTTAGTGGTTAGAAACTTTGTTTAGTCCACAACATAGTGGTAATAGGGAGTGTAGGAAGTTTGATTAAAACTGCTTATCTCGCTTTTTATGACACAAATATATGTATTTCCAAGTGTTTGAATGACAAAAGCTATGTAGAGTAAAGGAATTCGTTTTAACAAGCAATCAAAAACACTTTATAAATAAGTTGAAAACTACTATGTTGTGGTAAATGAAGATTAAAACTAATACTCCGTAGTGTTTGACGAGTGATGACAAAATGCTTTTGCCACTTTCTGCCTTATGGGTGTTGTCTGTTGTTGCTGCTGCTTAGGGGTGTTTGGATGTGTGTCTACAATAAGCATTTGACAAAAACTAGACCTGCTTGGAGAAGATGTGAACGTATAAAAAAATCTAATTAAAGCTCCGATAAAAGAAACTGATAATTGATAGAAGTGTAAAATTACATGATGTATCAATTTTAATCGACTGATCGATGAGTTAGTTTGTGATTACTGAAGTTACACTAATGATTTTGGTAGTATTCTTTTTTACCTTTACTATCTGTTATTTGTATCGCGTAATTAGTATCAAACTTGACTTTTATTTGAATTCAGTTTTTAGCTTCTTTGGTTGGATCTTGACAAAAAGTGAAACTTAAGTATTTATCCTTTTTCAGTGTTATTTGTTTGTGCTTAGTAGGTGAGAATATCTACTATAATAGACTTCTTTATGTTGTGTTTGAGCAGAAATTAAAGCTTATCCTAGGTTGTTTTAGGCTAGGGCTGTTT
The DNA here is from genome assembly GCA_019973895.1 of Chrysanthemum seticuspe. Classification (NCBI taxonomy): domain Eukaryota; kingdom Viridiplantae; phylum Streptophyta; class Magnoliopsida; order Asterales; family Asteraceae; genus Chrysanthemum; species Chrysanthemum seticuspe. Next base: position 49,409,430 of record BPTQ01000006.1, on the reverse strand, counting down.
ATCTGTTTTTTGGTTATCTTTTGCCATATAGAGTAAAATTTCAACTTTTTTACCTGCTTTTCTAGCTAAGAGTCGTTTAACTGTTGCTGTTGCTTAATGGTTGTGGATTTTTACCATAAAAATGTCACTACAACAAATTGGTCACTTGTTCACACTTTTTTCTTCACACTTTTTAAACCGTGAACTTTTCTTTTAACATCTTCACACTTATAAGTGTGCAAAAAAAGTTCATACTTAAAAGTGTGAAAAGTTGTTTTAAAATCATATTGTTACAAAATCTTCACCTTTAAAAGTGTGAACTTTTTTATAAATCTTCACACTTACAAGTGTGAAATTATATGCTACACCCAATTGGTTCACACAAATTAAGTGTGAACTTTCCAAATTCACACACTTTAAAGTGTGAACACATGCATTAATAAATGTGAAAAACTATCTATTTTGTTGTAGTGTGTAAAGGTTTTTCCTATAAATTTAACTATTTTTTCCATATCTTATGCAGGGTTACCAAACGTCAACACATCTCGTAGGCACTTTCTTTTCTGTTATTTTTTTTTGGCTTAGGGTGTTTGGTTGTTTTGTCTAATCATTTGACAAATTTGATCCTGTTTATCTGAAGATTGAAAGTAATCAATAGAGTTGATACAACACTCATAAGTCATAAGGTAAAAACTACTTTCATGATTTTAACGAACTATTTATATACTAGTAACTTTTACTGTGATTTTTGAAGTTGCTATAATAGTTTTAGTGTGTTATTGTAATTGTTAACTTTGTTATGTATTGTGTTATTTTCGTATATATTGTAGTATCATCTCTCTAGACTCATCATTCAAGAATGGCCAAAAGACCACCAACTTTCTGTGTGTCACTTTGATAATATAAGTTGTCAGTTTCCTAGATAACATTTTTTTTTTGGGTTCTTCACCATATCACCAACTCACCAAGGGTGTATTTGAGCTAAATGATGCCAGCTTGGTCTGCCTCTTCAAAAGATGGATGACTAGGCTCAATTTGCCAGAACCTCAACCCTTGACTCAGCTTGTATAAAGTTGTCTTTAACAGACTCGTGTACTATGCGTAGCTTTCATACAATCATGGAACGCTAAAAGTAAACCATTAAATTTATACTGGAGACAAACCTGTTTAAGAGAAGTTATAATTAGAGATTGCCGAGATGGTAAAACCATACTAAACAAGTGGCTAAAAAGAGTTACACTAGGTGGCTTAATGTATGTTTGGTAGACTCGTCTTATCTAAGCTTAGCCCAATTAGAAGCACGGCCTAACCCATTTTAAGATCATGACGCTGGAGTTTTTGGTGGCCGTGTAGAGCTAAAAGATACGACAACTAATTACATAAGAGCGTCTTTTTTCAACATTATTTGTTGCAAAGTGTTTATCAATTAAGGTGAGATAACTTTAAAATGAAATGAAACCATAAAAATAAGCGTTAATAAAAAGTGTTTCTTTTCATTTATATTTGTAAAGATATTCATAATCATTTATGCATGTGATAAAATTTTGAGGCCATGTGTGATCTTTCACCTCACACACCCTCAAGGACGGCCTTCTATGAGATAGTCAATGAACTATGATTTGTCGGGTATGATGTAGAAAATAAAAAATACCTTTTCTATAATTACGATAGTATATTACAATCCTAAATCTCTCCTATAATTTGTTATGGCAGAATTAAGTATTATTGTTGTTGTCGATTAAAATCCTAAATATGCTATTATGGACCATGTCGGCTCAGCTCGTAAAAGCCATTATATGAGCCGACATGGTGTCTCTTGTACTATATATTCTACCCATGTTTTTTTGGAACAATCATATATTCTAAATATCTCCCATGCCTAGTGCTATCACTTGTATGCTTGCTCTTTGCTACTAGATAGTAGTTTTTCCTTCTTCCTTGTTTTCCATGTGCTGTAGATAAATTCTTCATCTTTCTTGAACAACATCACAAAGTTTGCGCTAGATTCAATTCATTAGCTCTTTTCCTCTGCTAGTATCAAATCTTTTTGAGATATTTGCCTTTTATCATATATCTTTTCTTGAAAATAGTTGTTTTTCTTTACCATTAACCAGGTTCTCAAGTAAGTAATGGTGAATTCAGTATCTCAAGCATGGGGGTCTAATTAAAGAACACAATGGAGACTCGTCTTGAAAATGGATATAGTCACATTAATGGTAACGGCTACCACTCGCCAAGACACAACACATACCAATCCATACCAAAGGTATCTATACAATGGCTTGATTTAAGAGTATTCTACATTAGAATTAGCAAATGTGATTTCGACAATGAATCAACTCCTGAATATCTCACACTTAACCATGTCCCACTTAACCGCGATACTTTACTTGAAGTTAATGGTGTTAGAACTAGCATATACTCTGATGGTGTATCAGCCCTTTTAAGACGAGACCGTTTAGACAAGAAGTCCGAGGAAGTTACCTTTGTTAGTACTGATAGTCTTAGGACAACAGGAAGTTTGAAGTTTGAGGTATTTGATAAGGATGTTCTTTTAGTTTCGGGTGTTCTAGATTATTGTCATAGTAATGGTGTTCATTACGAAACAAATGACTCTATATCGAAATGGAGAATGGAATGTGAGACTGATATGGTTGTTGGACACGGGTTTCTGAAAGGAAAGCATAAGGCTGGTATAGATGTGGATCCGCCATCCATTGAGGTTTGTTTGGCGGGTAGTTTTTCGGGTAGCCCAATGATATTGACGAAAACGTTACATGTTAGTTGTAGAAAAAAGCAAACGAGGAAGGGTGTGCTTGAAGCTATACCCGAAAATGAAACAATGGTGAATGAAGAAGTAGGTTCATCATCTGGCCTTGCTTTAAGGGTATGTTTGATACGTTTTAATCCTTTTTTATCTTGTTCTGAACTGATTTCAATTAGGATTTTGAAGTCTGTTTCTGGTAATTCATGTATATTTAACCCATAAAGATAAAATACAAAACGACCCATTTTTGAGGAAAATGGGTTTTAAGAAAAACTTACTGCTATCACATGAAAATTAGAACTTTATCTTTGTATAGATTTTCATGAACGAGGATTGTATGGTAAACTTACTCGATTTGTATAAGTATTACTACAAATGACTTGATGGTGCAAATTTGAATGCACAAAATACGGCTTTCATGTCTTCATTGATACGCATTCAGGATAGTCAAGTGATTATCAATTTTTTCAACACAAACACTGTAACTTTTATGAATGTAAGGAAAATATAAGTGAAAGAAACAATGTTAATATTTCTTGTTAATAAGCAAGTTATTTTATTGTTTCTTCTGGTCAGTAAAGACAAGTGTTGCACTTTTTTAACGAGCCATGACAAATGTATGAAACCTTATCTTGATGAGGGTTCAAGATAGCATGGTTGTTGGCACTTGTTTCTAAGCTACTGACCACTTCAATAATGCACTCCTTGTTCTTTGTGTCGTGGTGTGGGAAACAGGTGGGTTGGTCGAGTGGTGGCGTTGGTTAACAGGTTAAAAAATAACTTTAATACCAATGGGTTTATTTTAACTCCGGGTCAAAACAAGTCTGGTTAACTAATCTGCAACTTCTCTTATTATAATTATGCTTAAAGTACTGTATTATTAAGATTATATAGCTAACGTTTTCTAGATGAGAAGTTTTTATTATTATGATTTTAGCTTACGTTTTCTAAATCAAACGATTTTAGGAGATTGTAAGCATTTGAATACATTTTTAAGCAATTTTCGACCCACTTAACGCATGCCTTTTATCTATATTTCATTTTCCTGCGTAAACGAATTATCTAAAAATTGCTATAATTATTTCATCTTTCTTTATGCTTATTTCGCTTGATGACTTCATAGGCGATGGATTATCCAAGCTACAAGCCAGAGCACGAGTACCATAGTCTTTACTCGGGGATGGAATATGTTGAAGGTGAAGATGGAGAACTATCATGGTTCAATGCCGGTGTAAGAGTGGGTGTCGGGATTGGTTTAAGCGTTTGCCTCGGTATTGGGATTGGTGTCGGGTTACTAGTCCGAACATACCATGGTACAACCCGAAACTTCACAAGACGGCTTCTTTAATTCCAGTAGGCACATGTTAGAAGGTTTCGGGTTAATTCGGAAGGTGTTGTAGGTATAGGTTAATTACTAACTGGGTTGATGTCGTGTCGTGTTCATGTAAATAACTATGTTCCGCTGTGGTTCTTAGTTGTTTCGTAGTATGTCTTCGGTCACCCTCTTAGTTTCAAATTTTGTCACCAAAAAGGTTGATAGGAATAAGGTTTTGTAACAAAAGTCTGGTTTGTTTGTTGATCCACTGCGGATTATAAAAATAATAATACAAAGATTTACGTTATTCACTTCATATGATCTGTAAGTATTGGTATCGCATAATTCCGTGCATTATGTCGCTTGATCTATAAAATCGTACGGGTTCTATCCAAGTATCTAAGAGACTGACAGAAAATAACTTTGAGAAGGTACAACCGTGAGTCTGCCAATACAAATATATTCGTCACAAAACGGTTCAAGTCTTTGTGTAATACCAATTCCCATATGAAAAGTTAGAACAATGCTAGAGCTAGCTATCTTTTTCATACTTTGTGTACCACATCAACTCTTTTTGACGATTTTGCCTTGACACGAATTTCGGCCCTTTCTAATTTCCAACACATGTTACAGTGGTGAAAGAGATAAAAATGTATAGCAGTTGTGGTGTGCAAAGTAATTCGTGTGATGAACATAGTACCTTTCGTTTCTATCACCCGAATGGTTGCGAAGGTTCAGCTAAGAACAGTTAAAGTAACAAAACTGAGACATAATGAGATTAAGTATATATACGTTGGCATGTCTCATGTAGTAGTAAGATGGGCAAAATTCTATAAGATTATACTTCGACAATATAGAAATAAAAGACACAGGAAGCACATGCAAAGTACAGGCATTTAACACAAACGTCTCTAGAAGTCAAAATAACAAGAGCAGCAACCACATTCAATAGCTTGCAGGAAAACCTTAAAAAACCATTGGAAGATGCAGAACGACATTCCTGCACCTGTCACATATTATGACTCGAAAGCGCAATAAGTATATAATCAATATCAGACCCTCCCTTAAGTGATACGTACACCACTGCAATGACCAAATATTGATAGTTCTTTTTTAAAGGCAGATTTTAATTTATTAAAGCATTAGCAAGAAGCTAGATGCAAAATTGATTAAAGTATAGTTACAAGCAAAGATTGGATTATTGGATTCTTGATCCAACTGCCTACTGTTAGAAATTGGGTAAGGATTGTGATGATAATCTTGGATATTTTCTCGAATCGTGTAAGGTCACTTTCCGTATTTTGACCCTACTGATGTTTGGGTATCACAAAATCCTTATCGGGATAATTCAAGAACACTTTCTTTCTAGGCACAAGAGAACAACACAAAACAAAGAGAATTGTATGTTTTCATATGCATGGAAGAGACTAGAAAAGTTTGTTAAAAAAACAAACATCTTGACAGTTAATATGGCAGTTAAAGTTGGTTTAAAACCAACGGTCATATCGGTTGGGGAAAAGAGGGAAAACGAGTAAGTCATTTGGAGTCCAAAAATACCGTTTGGGTCGGAGCGCTGCCCCAAACCCCGCTGGAGACGCTGCCCCAGACCCGGCAAGAGGCGGCCCCCTCATCCCTTTCCCGCTCACTTTATACAAATTTAACATAAACATTGCATTATTATAATAACCGAATCCTATAAATACACTTGGCTTCAATAGGATATACTTATCGGGTCCATACACTTGTTTGTATCCGCACTTATTTAATACATGGCCAAAATCTACATTCTTACGAAGTTTTGATACATACAACGCATTAAACAAAGTAATAGATTTTTCGAAAACACTACACTTCCTTTTCCATGAACAGGAGCGAAATGATCATCACCCATGTAAAGAACATATCAGTCTTCCACCAGTTGAGATGTCTTGAACCATTAACGATCTTTACAAGCATGAGTTGTGGCACCAGAATCACCACGCAATTGCATCAACCTGCACATAAAATGCTTATGAAATTAGTGAAACAAAATATTTAATAAATATGTTTTAAACATGTACTAAATTCGACTTTGGTTTTGGGAATGGTCCTTGGACCCCTTTCCATAACCACTAGTGCTTGAGTCATCCTTCTTGTTTCCACTTCAGCAATCCTTCTTAAAGTGGCCAGATTTGCCACACTTCCAACATGCCAATTTAGACTTCTTGTTGGAACTAGAACGACCATTGTTTATCCTTGAAAACCACGTTTTTTCCTTTCATTTTTTGTTGTTTTTATTCTTTCGACCATCCTCCAACATATTAACCAAGGGTCCAACAAATTCTTTCCCTTTGCCCTTGTCATTTTCTTGCGCCCTTAGAAATCCCTATATGTGCAAGTGACTACCAAGTTGTGTATCACACTTGAAATGGATATTGACTGATACATTTTCAGACCATGTTGTGTATATTGTCCAAGGATTCTAAGGAGTTCATTGAATTGTTATGTGACAGGCTTTGAGTCGACCATTTTGTAATTATGGAAATTACTTACAAAGAACTTCTTACTAGAAGCATCCTCTGCCATGTGCTTAGATTCAAGAGCATCCAACAACTCCTTTACATTTTCCACGTTCTCATAAATATCCAAATAGCGTATCAGACATATCGTTTAGTAGGTGTCCTCTACAGATGTAGTCGTCATTCTCCCACTTCAATCTGTGTCTGATTTCTTCAACCGTATCATCCTCCAACAACTCTGGCATAGGGTTAGACATACCATACACAACCTTTAATGTTGTCAAAAGAAAGTGCATCTTCTTCTGCCACCGTCTAAAATCACGCCCTTCAAACTTATCGAGTTTCCCAAAGTTAGCATTCATCTCCTTCACAGTATTTCCTCCAGCCATGATTATCACAAATTACTTTATACATCTGTTAGAAATTGGGTAAGGATTGTGATGATAATCTTGGATATCTTCTTGAATCGTGTAAGGTCACTTTCGCATAAAGTATTTTGCCCCTATTGATGCATGCGTATCACGAAATCACGAAATCTTTATCGGGATAATTCAAGAAGAACACTTTATTCCTATGCACAAGAGAACAACCAAAACAAAGAGAATTGTGTGTTTTCGTATGTATGGAACATACCATATATGTCTCTTAAACCAGACATCTTGACAGTTAATATGCCTCAATGCCACCCCCGTCAAACCATAGCCACCGTCGTTTATCCATACTAAATAAATAAATAAAATAATTAAAAAAACGCAGCTCACTGTTTTGACCATAACTCTCATACCGTGAGGAGTTGACTGACGAGGTCTGACTTCGTTATTAAATTCCAAACCAAAGATTATAAGAATCGCAACTATATCCCTGTATCCATGACGACGCGTCGTCACACACCGAAATAAGCTATCAAAATCAGAAAACAACAATCGCTCACTTTGTTGCTTATAACTCTCAAACTGCTTGGAGTTAGCTGACATGCGAGATGTGGATTCATAATTAAATTCTGAAAAATGCTACAGGAATATTCGCTTCAGCAGTCTCGAAGCATCGCCACGGGCCGCCATAAGTCGACAGTCGCCTAAAAAATTGTCTATGTTTAGTTCTACTTTTATTCGCCGCGATTGGTTAATTTATAACCGTAACATATACATGGATCTGTGGCTAGGGCATGCTGTTAAATTGTTTTCACATATTAACCATTCAAATATTATTTAATTACATGTAACCTGAATTAAGCAAGGAACCCTATTCGAACCACATCGGGATTTTCGAATCCTTGTAGGTGTTGAGTTAGAGCTACTGTTTCCTTAAAACCATAGATTCAAGATTACTTAAATTTAAAGTTGTTTTATTCAATTAAACTTTCCTACTTTAACTAAAAGATAAAGTTTAGCATTATTGTAGCAGATTTATGGTTAGAGAACGACTTAAAATGTCCCATCACAACCACACGAAAATATTAACGTCCTTTATATCTAACTAGTTGGATACCCGCGTACAGCAGCGGCGATAAGTATAATTATATGTGTTTGCTTACCCGTTTAGTGAATTCGTTTCACAACACTTCGAATGTATATGTGTTAGTTGTATGTGTTTGTTTGGGTTACCTGTAGCTTTCCCGTAACTTTCCCGTGACATCATTATTCCCGCATATAGAAATACCCTCACAATCTCTTACTCGTCAAACACTTCCCCAAAAGTATATGATTTTGACGAATCAAGATTATATTAATTGAAATAGTTGTAAAAATTTGAATTAAAGTAAAATAAACCCACTAAAAGTATAAAAACTAAAAACTTGTAAAAATATATCAAAATGGATATTGAATTAAAGAACATAAATTTTTAAAAAATATGGTGAAATTAAGATTATAAAAAAAAAAATAAAAATAGGTGGATAAAAATATATTTTAATTTGAAAATAAAGAATTTTTAGTTGATAAGTGACACATGTCACTTTATAGTTGATGCTCATTATCTTAATTTTTAGAGGTCAGGAGTTAGATTTGGAGTTTGTTAAGAAGTAACACATGTTATCCCATGATTGAAGTTTCTTATTTTAATTTTTGGTTAGAAGTTAGGCTTGTAATTAGGTTTGGTTTTTACATGCATTATAATATAATAAAGTATAGACTACTAGTTTTAGAATCTCTACATAGCAAATAGTAGAATTTGTAATAATATTTGAATTTAGCATAACAAATATTTTTGCGAATTGTTTTGAGAAATAAAACGTAGCATACCCAAACACGTTGAAGCTCTTAGCCTAAACCGACCCGGGCCGTAAACGTGGAAGAATAAGGGCCGGTTCACATAAACAGTCGACGAAGAGTTAACAAGCCACAAATCGAATCCATCAAAAATCAGGTAGAAAGAAATCAAAATGGCCGCAGCAATATTAGCTCGCAAGTCAATCTCCGCTCTTCTTCGCAACCGCCAACTCGTAAGATTCATTTCGATCATACTATTTGACTTTGCTAGGGTGGCTTTTTAACTACTTAATATATTACGCCCGATCGAATTTATGAGCATTTTTTATAGATCTAATCGGAGTATATTATGGTTACTAGGGTTTTGAAATGATGTTGATTTGTTTATATCACTTTTATTAAATCCAGTATTTGATTTTATCCGTTAGGTTTAGTTTTTGGGGGTCTTTCTTTAAGCTTATTTTTCGGCTTATGTTTAAAAACCTCAGTTTTTCCGGCTTATTTTGAAACTTAGATAAGTTTAATATGTAATAAGCCAGAAAATATGAGCTTATATAACATAAGCCAAAACCACATAAGCCCCAAAATAACCACGCCTTAGTGTTTCTGGTAGTATTTGTGCTTTTGAATTAGTTTGTTGAAACTGTAAGGGCTAATGGTACAGTAATGTATCATACTTGTCACTCGCACCTTTTATATTTATCGAACAATTTTTTTTGCTATTCTATGTACTAAACTTGATTTTACTGTTTTTTTGTGTACTTTGGCCCTCATTTTTTTGCTACTATATGTATCATATTTGTCATAAAGTAAACAAAAAATACAATAAAATCAAGTTTATTACATAGAATAGCAAAAAAATTGTTTCGATACATATAAAAGATGCAAGTGACAAGTATGATACATTATGGTGCCTTTAGCCCAATCTGTAACTTACTCTATTTCGCTTGATTGAAACTTTAAAAACTTGGTATTTTGATGTTAATAGGCTGTTTTAATTATAAAACTAATTTGAATAGTAGAATTTATGGATGCTCAAACTGGAATAGTTTGTGTTGAGTATGTGACTTGATCCGTATTGATTTTGTGGTTTAGCTAATACTGGTTTTATAATGCAAGAGCCGAAATAAAGAGTCAAAACGCATTGAAGGTCGTGAAAATTTGGTTTATTCCCCTTGGTACACCTCAGCGATTGGGAAAACGCAGTTCGAGAAGTTTAACAATATCTAAGTATTTAACTAACTGTACTTGAAAAATAGAGAACGCATTTGGACTTGAAGCTCATTCCTCAAATTTTATTTTTCTAGAAATTGGTAATTTTGAGTCACTGTCGTGATGACGTGTTTTTACTTTTAATGCTAGGCTATAGCGGGACCAGTATTGCAGGGTCCTAACTTCCGTGGGACAGTTTCTGGTGAACGCTCGTTTGCTACCAAGCATTCGTTTTCCACTGATAAAGGTATGCGTTATTCTGTTAAGTTTCTACCTTAAAGGATCATGTTTACAATGCATAAATTGATATGTATAAGGATGCACAAGGTAAAAAAAGGCTTGCGTTTAGGGTTAATATTGGTATAGATATAATTCAATATATGCAGTTTATACGCGGCCTCCCTATATGAGTTTCCCTTGCACCAAAAACGTCCTTGTGACGGTGAGTATTACTTTTATGTGATAATACTTTTAGTCTTAAGTTGTGTTACTTTTGGGGGAATTTACACAATCTGCTAACATACTATTTTGTGTAACAAGAACTTGAAGCGTTATTATTAGTTTGTGTAGTTTCTAAGGTCAGTGGATATTCTAGCTCCTAGATTTTTGTTTTGATAATGGTGGTATGGCCGTCATGTTTAGGCCTTCGTATTAATAAATGATCATGACATTGATTTGTATATTGGTTAGTGTTGAATTTCTGGCGAGAGACAGTTATAAAACGGGTAAAATACATAGAGGGTAGTAAGGGTGGGTAACTATCAGAATTACAGAACTAAAAGTGGTTACCGTGTATTCACTTGAGTGCTTAGGAGATTCTGTTTCGTCTATCTTGGTGGAATAAACGTTAAAACCAAAATGTTTACGAAGTATTATGGGCTATGCTTGTGTTTAAGTGGGGTATGTTTGTGTGGTTGCCTGGTTAGTTTGGTTGTCACAACTAAAGGTACTTGGTGGTTGGTTTAGTGAAGGAGTGAGCTGATGTGGCGGTGGTGGGTTTGGTCACCATTACACCCGGTCTATCACGCTACCCTTCATGAAACCATTTAAAAACTCATTAGCACCTTTAGTTGATTTAAGTTGATGCAACATCAAGTAACAGGTCTTGAGATGGAACATGCGAGGGAGATGGTAGAAACTTGTCTTTGTATTTTTCAAATAGAGTCCCGTTGAATGTTTTCATGTTATAAACCAAATCTTCAAATATAATATCGATTTGTTTGTTGGTTGTTAAATAAAAGATTTGGTAAATTGGATGATATATAGTTAAAGATTTAGTTGATAGCGTGGAGAGGTCAATGGGTCTTTTATTCGAATTACAAAAACATGTTTGAATGATCTCCTCAAACATTTCATCTCAAGACTTGTTAAATGAAGTTACATCAACTAAAGGCTCTAACTAGTTATCGGATGGTTTCCTGAAGGGTGATACAAATAACTCAAATGCGATTGAAACCGAGTTAAAATTTATTATAGTGAGCCATGTCAACAACTTTATAATGGGTTTAAAGCCCTTGCTTCTTTTTTGGAGGAACCTGCACCAGTTTGCTAACATACTAATTTGTGCAACAAGATCTTGGTGCGTTATGGTTAAGGCGTGTAGTTTCTAAGACCGGTGTATATTCCGTCTCCTAACTTTTTGTTTGGATCATGGTTGTAAAGCCTTCAGTTTCAATCTTTCATATTATTCGAATGATCGCAGTGATTGTATATTGTCTGGTGTTGATTCCGGTCAAAGAGTGATAAGAACGGGTATAGTACACAAGGGTAAGTTACAATCAGAACTAAGGAGCAACTAGCAAATGGTTGTTCTGTATTTGCCCTAGTGCTTGGGAGATCTTGCTTGGTTGATGTTGGTGGTTTAAACATTAAAACCAAAATGTACAAGAAGTAACTTGATTCCTCCAAGGTTGGTTGCCCAGTTTGCGAGATAGAGAAACCTCACAAAAATGGCTTTAGAAAGACAAGTTGTAAACTTGGTCAGCATGCTCCATTTGATAGTGATTGTTCATTTCAACTTTAAACAACTTCTAGCTGGTATGGTATGAATGGCTGTCTTGTTATGAATTTTTTAATACGTTTGTTTGTTAGTCGGATAGAATAGCAGAAAATATAGGCAAAAAACTCTAAGAAAGGGTTTTTTTTTTTTTTTTTTTTTTTTTTTTTTTTTTTTTTTTTTTTTTTTTTTAAATTTTACAAAACTGGTTTGAAGTTTGAACTGACCCGGGACCACCGAGTTTTTTAACAGTTCAGTCCCGGGTCGGGTCTAAGTTTGACTTGTGCTCACCCTACACTAATGAGATGACCAAATCAACTCCGGGTTTAAAACTCTTGTCATCACTTGAAACTTGCAGCATGCTCCAAGTCCTTAACCATACTCTAGGCCTCCATGAAGTGCCCAACCATTGGGGGTACGACGCACTGACAGTTTCCGATACCTCAACTCTAGGAGTAGGGTTTAGTAAGAACCATAGGGGTACACCAAGTCTTCTTCCGTAGTACTGTGTCCCTGTCTCAAATGTCGGGGGTACTGCTGTGCATGGTTGCACTAACCGTAGGCCTACATGGATGTCACTAGATTTTTCTTGTTGTCATAAATCATGTGCATGGTAGCTGCTATGGTAATGTTGTTATTAGGATTTCATTTTCTACTTCATCCACGAGTCATGTTTGTTGGTAATTCTGAAACTGTCGAATAATTATACATATAAGGATTAAATGTACCACCAGGGAATAATTTTAAATTTTAATTAAGGAAAATTTATTATTTCCTAAAAACGAAAGTTTCCGATGCTATTAAAGCATTATTCGGGGAAATATGTAAATATTGAAGGCTCCTTGGGGAGATATGTAAATGCCCCAAAATTAGTGCTCACCCTACACTAATGAGATGACCAAATCAACTCCGGGTTTGAAAACTCTTGCCATCACGTGAAACTTGCAGCATGCCTCAAGTCCTTAACCATACCCTAGGTCTGCATGAAGTGCCCAACCATTGGGGGAACAACGCACCACAATTTCCGATACCTCAATTCTAGGAGTAGGGTTTAGTAAGAACCATAGGGGTACACTAAGTCTTCTTCCGTAGTTCTGTGTCCCTGTCGCAAATGTAGGGGAAATATGTGAATACTGAAGTTTCTTTGGGGAGATATGTAAATGCCCCAATCTAAGGATACTATGAAGGTAACTAGAATAAACTAAGAACTAGATATGCTATAAACTTAAATAAATCTAATAATTATTTCTAACAGTCTTCATAAAGTTGGAACAGAGATGTTAGACTTGCTCATCTTGCTACACATGAGATCTAGCACCAGCATCTCAAGTAAACTGTTTGAATGAATTTTGACTCCTGCCTTGCCCAATTACAGATGACGCAGAACGCGAGCAGCTTGCAAGGGAGATCTCAAAAGACTGGAGCTCTGGTACTTACACTGAAATTCTTTTGCCACTTCTATCGCTTTTTATCATGTTATTTTTATAGTTCATAATTGTTTTTTTTTTGCTTTTCTTGTTCAGTGTTTGAGCGGAGCATTAATACACTATTTCTGACTGAACTGGTTCGAGGTTTGTCACTAACGCTCAAATACTTCTTTGAGCCAAAAGTTACCGTAAGTGTTGACATTAATTACTCTAGTGCCATCTCTTGGTTATTATCTAAATATTAATCACTTAAATCTGGTTCAAATTTGACGCATATGCAGATCAATTATCCATTTGAGAAGGGTCCTTTGAGCCCTCGTTTTCGAGGAGAACATGCTCTCCGCCGTTATCCAACTGGAGAGGAGCGTTGTATTGCCTGTAAACTTTGTGAAGCTGTAAGTACTTTCATTATTAGAGCTTGTGAAAAAATATGGAACTTGCTTATTTACTCTTATTTATACTGTATTTCACTTCGTACAAGCCTGTATGCTCATTTATCAAGCTGTACAAAAGGTTCACATATACATAAAAGTGATAGTTGGTCCACTTTATTTTTATAGAAGGTCACGAGGTATGTGGTTTAAACCCATCTGAAAACAATTTTGAATCAAGTATTATCACATAAGATAATGGATAGTGAGTGCGGGAATAAAATGTTTGTAATTGATATGAGATCTTTAGCTTTAACATGAAGGTGGAAATTTCAATCCTTTCATATGAAAACGGGTTATTTCGCTATGTATAGTTACGGGTCGAAATTGATTTGTCTTAAGTAGCCATAAAAGATAGAGGTTAAACATACCGAAAGTCAGAAGTTTTTTTACATGTTTATAACTTGGTAAGGTTTAAGCTAATATACACCAAGGCCCATAGCATTGGATGGCGAGTACTTGTTAAATGTGCGCTTTTGACATATCATCTTTAGCTCAATATGAAGGCGGAAAACTTCATCCTCTGTAAATGAATATGGGTGAATCTGGGTTGAGTAGAAGTTAACAATCGGTCAAAAGGATAAAATAGTCTAAATTAGCCATTAATGATTCGGGTTTAACAGGTTGAACATGTATTAACCTGGTAAGTTTGTATATTTAAGAGTATAATCTTCTAATGAAGTTTTCCTGGGGTAGTCTCCTTTACCCAAATACTAGTTTACTGGTTAGTCAACCAAACCTAGCCCGCACGAAGAAGTTGCTAGTTTTAACTGTTACCCCACCTGCGTTACAGTAACACGCCCGTTTTGCTATCTCTAGTCCAATATTATTTGTTTATCTTCTTACGTTCATCATATGCATCAAACTTTGTCTTGTCCAACCTATATAAATTTAGTTAGCAATCACCAGTTTTGTCAAGGCCTTTGCTGATTTGAGTGTCTTTCTGTTGGCATATAGTTTGCTAGACTTAATAACATTTGCTTTCTATCAATATTCTAGTTTGCTGATTTTGAATGAGTTTTGTTGGCATGTTCTATTCTATGTAATGTGTTAATTACTACACATTATAATTTAATCACACGATTCACACCGAGCAAATTCTTAATAAAAGTTCACTGGTTTTAGCTTCATTCCATGATTCTATAGTCCATAATAACTGTACTGATAGGAGTCCTGAATAATGTTCCTTCAATATTTTCTATGTAGTTGAGCATTCATGCATTCCGAGTCATGTTCATGTTAATTCAAGATGTTTATAGAAGTATATTTTTACTTAAACTTGTGTTTTTCATTAACCTTAATGTGTGATTTGCATGTAATCTGTGTTGTAGCTTTAGTTGTTGGCTTTATCTTATTAAGTAATTGTTGTATATTAGATATGCCCAGCTCAAGCTATCACTATTGAGGCTGAGGAACGTGAAGATGGGAGCCGTAGAACCACAAGGTAAAAATATTGTTTGCTAGTCTTTCTGATGTCCTTTCCTCTTCTCTTCTCTCTCTCTGATTGGTTGGGTCTTACAGGTATGATATTGACATGACAAAGTGTATCTACTGTGGATTTTGCCAAGAAGCATGCCCGGTTGATGCAATTGTTGAAGGGCCCAACTTTGAGTTTGCCACCGAGACTCATGAGGTTAGTATCGATATCCTTTTTTCACATATATAATCCGACTTGTATTTTAGTGGACCATCAGTCCCGCAAAAAGGCAACCAAGAAAATATAATTTTACTCTTCGCTGAATAAGCATCCGTTATATCGATTAGCAAACAGAGTAATTATTCACTTCACTATATTTTTTATTACTTTTCTTTTGCATCTTTACTTCAGATTAATTTCTACTTTGGCCATTCATTTGTAAATAAATTTCGTTTTTAACTCGCATATAGGTATTTACTTTTGGCAGTTGGATCAAGTCGGAAACATGAGCTTACAATTCGTCTAAAAAATTCTACTTTTGTCACTTTACTTCAGCCTAATTAAATTGTATTATATAAAGCGCAATGTTTATATACTTCGGCCGCTCGTTTTATATAAATAATTGTTGCATCAAAAATTTCATATTGCCACTTGTGATTTTATAAATTATAGCTTGCCACCACTTTTATTTACTTATGGCTATTGATTTAATCCTGCCTCAACAAGTGGGCAATGAAAACCTTGTTTGGATTGAATTGGAAAATATGGAAAGAGGGTTTGTTTGCAACAGAAATTCAAGCACGATTGCGATATAATTCTAGCACTCATCAGTTCTGTACATCTCTTTGCTTATCTACAGAGATCTGACTTGTATGTTCTTATTATAGGAGCTCTTATATGACAAGGAGAAATTGCTTGAAAACGGTGATAGGTGGGAAACTGAGATTGCTGAGAATCTTAGATCTGAGAGCTTATATCGGTAAACAGTGTTTTGCATTCATAGATCTTCTGAGAATAAAGGGATCCACTGTTGTTGGTAGGTGATTCTGTAATATGTTGTGATCATGCCTTGTAAGATCTACATGCCCTGAGCTTGTAGAAAGTTCAATGATTGTTGGCGACAGCAATAAACGACTGTTGTGGCTTTCTTAAAGATGATATACGAGCAAATGGACTTGTAAGTAGTCACTCCGTGTAATCATTTCACATATCTGTGTTGGTATGATGTGAGATAACTCCAGACATATTCAAATTTGAACTGTTTTGGTGTAGGAATTTATGACCTGCTGTTTGGAAAGTTGCTTTTTTTTCTTAGCTATTTCTTTCATCTTTCTCTGAGATCTTGCTCTACTTTTGTTCGACATTAAAGTTTAATATATAGTCGCATGTTTCTTAAAACCTAGACTTTTATCAGTATATCAAGTTTTCCACTTATGTCATTTGGTCTAAAAATCTAATTGTTCAGGAAAAGAAACTCACCTGACAGAAACAGTGTGAATTACTTGGTAGTGTCATTCAGGGTAGCCAAACACCTTATCATCCGATTAGGGATGCATATGAATGAATTAACAAGGTTGTCATTGTCCTGGTAAGCTCAAATGAAAGCTTTTTTTCTTTTGAACGGGCACAAATGAAAGTGGAGCACTTATAGTTCGCATAAGAAAAACACCTTAATCACATTATTTCACCTTAAGCAAGAATATATCAAATCATAACCTGATTTCTCAAATAGTAAAACAACACTGGTCTCATAACACAAACCAATTCGAATTTGAACACCAGATTTTTACTTAGAAGAATGAAATTGAATCAAAAGATATTTCTAATATGAAATTTAACTGCGAGAAGATGGTGATGCTGGTGGTATTGCAAGCATTGGAATGAAAAAGGTGGAGTTGGTGACACAATTATGGTGGAATGCGTTAAATAGTATTTGATGAGTGAGGAAAGTTCAATACAGAATAAAAAAAAAAAAAAAAAAAAAAAAAAAAAAAAAAAAAAAAAACAAATCACTTCATCCTAGCCATTAATCTCAATTTGATCTGACGGTTAGATCTGTTCCCATTTAATTAGATAGAGGGGTAGGTTGGTCCATTTATACTCTTACACACTTTCACTCAGCCTCATTTTCTCACTCTCTAATTCACTCACTCACACTCTCGTTTTACTCACTCTCTCATCTTCCCCCATTTCAGAACCTTAACCCCCAAATAAGAAATAAATTTAAACGAGAGCCAACTGTACATCACTATTTCAACGACGCTCGGACAAGTAAGAGAAAACCATATAACGGCAGCATGCGACAGCGCGTCAGATCACGCGCCGAACTTTGATGAGTTTCAAAGGCAGGCGTCACTGATGACGAGTTGCACGCTGCTGTGGAAGGAGTTTTCAGATCATTTTGAATCGTTACAGGAGAAGCTGACGTGCAGATCTGACGCCATCAAGGAGAAGATTCGTAGGTGGTAAGTTGCTTCGAGAGAGATATAAGTTGTTCTTGGTGGTCGATATGTGTGTGTGAGCGAATTTTCGTATACGTTCGTTTCTGTAGTTAGATGGGAAAATGTGCAAGAGAAAGAGAGTTTTTTTACTCGTGCTTTTAGAAAAGACGTCTTTGATTAAGAAATAAATTTGGGATAATCTACCCCAACATCCCATGATCTCCTTCCCATGCACCCCATAGGGTGAGGCCCACGACCCAATGATTGGGGCAATCATTGGCTACTTTTTTTTTTTTTTTTTTTTTTTTTTTTTTTTTTTTTGTTTTGTGTGTAATAAATTTGTGTATATTGTGTAGTATAATAAATTTGTGTAAATTGTGTAGTGTTTTAATATGTATAGTATATTTATTTGTGTAATGTTTTTATATGTAGAGTATATTTATTTGTGTAGTTTTTTACGTTATGTTTTTTTAATTGTGTATTTGTTTCCATTTAATTAAACAATAACAATAAAACATTAAACAAGTACAACAACAAATGTTACTAATATTACAACGAAATCTACTCCACATGAATATTATTAATGTCATCTATAAGCTCATAGAGTATTCCACTAGACTGGCATGCATGATCAACTGGATTTCTTGCCAATTCCAGTGATGCCTCCAACGTCTTTATTCTTGCCTTCAACAAATTGTTTTGAGCCAATAGCATGTTGATCGTGTGATCTTTAGTTTCGCAGTTTGAGCACTGCGTTGAAGAAGAGGCTTGACCAAAGTACTTTTGTTGAAATACTTCCTTCCACATAAAGTATCGACACCCATAATCTTCAGTTCCTGGCTGTTACATGATGAAACAATTATAAGAAATGTATTCTTAACAAACAAGTTATTGGTATATTTACGTAAATAAGCAAACGTTTAATTATTTACCTTTAGATCTAAAATTTTCAAATCTAAATTTTTTTAAACATCTCTCTAAAAATTTTAGATATAAAATTTTTTAAAGAGTGGTGGTGATGTTGGTGGTGATGTTGTGTTATCTGATGTTGGTGATTTTTCTCTCTCACATGTTTATCTCTCTATTTCTAAAGTTTTTAGATCGAAAATTTTTAGATCTAAAATTTTTAGAGAGATGTTTAAAAATTTTTAGATCTAAAATTTTTGGATCTAAAATTTTTTTAGATCTTCAAAAAGATGAAAACTTTTTTGAAGATGTGGTAGTATATTTAAATCTGGTAAAGACTGTTTTTTGAAGATGTTGACTATTTTTGTGGTGATGTTTTGCAGGTGATAAGCAGTTTCATTACTGGATGGTAAAGTGCAGTTTTATCTCACTTTGCAACTTTAAATGGAAACTTTTGGTGCCTATGCAGTTTCATTACTGGATGGTAAAGTGCAGTTTTATTACACTTTGCAACTTTAAATGAAATAAATAAGTTAAAAAAAGAGAGGCAATGCTTATTTTTATAAAAAAAAAAAAACTTTTAAGAGTTTTGGCATGGCAAATATGAATGTTATGAATGGATTGCAACATTCATATTTGCAGCCAACATGATTGTTTATATCTCATAACGAGCTAATAATCTGAGCCTTACCTCTTGTGTGTCAAATGGTGAACTAGACATGGTTGTTTGTGGTGTTGTTGCTTGTTGGTGCTGTTGCTTGTTGTGGTGGACCACTTGTTGGTGTTGTTGGTTGTTGGTTGTTGCTTTCTACTTGATTGGGAAGTGGATTATGTTGTGGTGTTGTTGCTTTCTTGTGGCATTATAAGTTGTTTGGTGCCCGCATAGCAGAACCCCTTTGACAATCTTAGTTCACTTTCTTGTGAACTTTTGCAGTTTTGGAATCCTACTTACCACATTCATGTTGAAAACGTGTAACTTGTGAAATTTGTTGAACTTGTGAGGCTTGTGTCCTTGTGCAGTTTGAGACTTGTGAAACTTTGTGCAGTTTGAGACTTGTGCAGTTGTGAGACTTGAGCAGTTTTGGACTTGTGAGACTTGTGCAGTTCCTGTGAACTTGTGACTTTGTGCAGTTCCTGTGAACTGGTGACTTTGTGCAGTTGTGACTTAAAAATTTTCCGAGGCGATGATGATTTTTGAGCCTAAAAATTTTCCGAGGCGATGATGATTTTTTAGCCTTAAAATTTTCCAAGGCGATAAAAACCGAATGGGCGGCAAAGTGAGATAAAATCTCACTTTGCTGCAACCTTCGAATCTGAGCCTCAAAAGTTTTCCGACTACGTTTTTTTTTAAAGTTATAAAACTTGTAAAAAATAAAACTTTGTAAAAAACACTTGTAAAACAAAAACTATCACCACATCTTTATAAAAAAAACTTGTAAAACAAAAACTTGTAAAAAAACCACCCAAAAACTGGAAGGTGATGTTGTGGTGGTATCTTTTTGGCACGGAAATCGTGACCTCAGTGATTGGCTACCAATCATTAAACCTGCAAACACCCAAAAAAAATGCAAGCACCCCCTACCATGGGGTGCCTGCATAGAAGGACCCATAAATTTTCAGTGTCTGTATGGCTGGTAGGCTGGTAGCTTGGTTATTGCAGTGACATGTGAGGTAGAAAACATAAAAAGAAAGGAGATAGTCTTTGATTTTATTTTATTGAGTTTGTATATGGAGTATATAAAAGAGTATATATATTATGATATTCCTAATATAATAGTAACTGCTACTTTTTATATTTAGGTTTCTTTTATAGTAACTGCTACTTTTTGTACTAATCATAGTAGCTTTTAAATATACAAAAGAAATTTGTTGAGCAATTCAAATAGACAATATATACATATTAACATAATCACATGTGATTTACACACGAATCATATGTGATTTATACATGAATCACATATGATTTATGTGATTTACGCACGAATCACAAAAAAAACAAAATCACGTATGATATTTTCATTTTTAAATTAAAACATAATCATTCAGTTTATAACAGTAAATCACACATGATTTACATTTTTTCATAACAGTATAAAAAAAAATAACAGGATCACATGTGATTATTTTGGTGGATCACATGTGATTCTTTTTTAATGTGATTCTTTTGGTAGATCATATATGATTTTTTTGGTGGATCACTTATGATTTTTTAAAAATAACAAATCACATGTGATTTTTTTGGTTTATCACATGTGATTCTTTTGGTGGATCACTTGGGATTCTTTTTTAATATGATTCTTTTGGTGGATCACATGTGATTTTTTTTACGGATCACGTGTGATTTGTCTGGACAGAAATTTTGAAAAAAAGTTCGTCGAAAGTATTCAAAAGTGCATATCTATAGAAAGATGATTTTTTTTCTCGTCGCGATGGTGTATTTTTTGTAGCTTGAAGATTTACCGTTTGCAAGATATGTTATTTTTTTAAAAAGGGTGAAAAGTGGGTTTTTTTATTAAATGAGTTAGATTGACTATTTTGCCCTTCATTTGTTAATTTTTGTTTTAATCTCAACCATTAGATGAAAAGAAGATGAATGGTTGAGATCTTATGATTTATTCTTTATATTAGACTTGTTTTGTATTGATCTCACCTCTTTGATGAATAAGCTATTTTTTTGGGATGTTAAAAAAAACGAAAAGAAAAAAAGCTATTTTTTAGGAACGGCATTTTCATTAATAAAGAAAAACTAGCAAAGAGCTAGCAATTACAAGGAGATCTTAACCAATAAGTCTAACTATAAAGCATACCTCTAGACTTGAAGCCTAGAAAAAGAGTACAAACGAATATAATCAAATATGTCACTTTTCCTCATAGAGTGAGAAATAAAAGTAACATTATTATGGAACCGCCAAATCCACCATAAATAAGTAGTGATGATGACGTACATACGATAAATCTTCTCTTTAGAAGCGCGCCAAGAGCTCAACCAATCTCTCCAATGAATATGGGATGTGAATAAAAGCATGGAAGCGTCACACCAAGTACGAACGAGCTTCCAAATATCTTTGGCAATGTCACACTCGAAAAAGATATGGAGGTTAGACTCCACATTACCATTAAAAGAAGGGTAAGAGATCTCCGAAATTTTGATTCCCTGGGATGAGAGATTGAGACAATGCGGAAGCCTATCGAGCAATAAACGCCACACGAAAAAAGCCTAGTGAAAAGAAGATGTAATGGGGTATTACCGAGCCATGTATCTTTCTAGAATCGAATGAGAGTACCACAACCCACCTGGAATCGTAACGAGCCAGCTGGAAGAATGCCACTCGAATGTAAGTAATTAAAAGTCATCACAATTTTGTCCCAAAGGCCGTTTGTTTTACAGCCATTTTGGAGGTAATATTCATATTAGAACCGATCGGTAACCCAAGATATACAAAAGGAAAGGAACCTGATGTACAACCCGTATTAATTGTCATAAGAGAAACTTCTTCTGCTGAAACTCCAAAACCGTAAACATTTGATTTATGGTTATTAATTATAAAGCACGATGCTAGATAAAAACCCGCAAGACACAAATAATATTTTCCATGTCGCGAGAGCTCCAGTCCGTGGTGATTACGACGTCATCAACATAGAATAAGTGGGACAATGTAATGGTAGGAGAACCGAACTTAATACCATGTATCAAACCTGTTTGGACCGCGTCCGAAAGAGCCACGTGAAGACCTTCCATAACAAGGATAGACAGAAAAGGTGAAAGCGGATCACCTTGTCTCAAACCGCGCTTAAGTAAAAACTCGGAAGTCGGGCAACCATTGACCAAGATCGAGGTTCTGGAAGAAGTCAAACATTCCTTACTCCAAGACCTCCATTTTTTTTTTCCAAAACCAAGACTATGAAGCACAAAGTCAAGGTATTTCCAGCTTACAAAATCAAAGGTTTTTTCAAAATCTACTTTGAAAATCAACATCTTTTTCTTTCGTTTCTTATACCAATCAATCATCTCACTAAGCATGAAAGGGCCATCAAGAACTTGACGACCCGCAATGAAGGCGGATTGCTCATGACTAATGATTTTATCGCAAGAATTTTGACAATGACTTATAGTAAATACCAATTAGAGAAATGTGACAAAAATCTTTGATGTGAATTGGGTTACTAACCTTAGGAATGTGAGTGATAAAATAGGAGTTAGACCCCTATGGATCTTTCTAGTTGTAAAAAACAAACGCACAAACTCAAATATATCCACCTTGAGGATGTCCCAAAATTTCTTCACGAAGGCAAAA
Source organism: Chrysanthemum seticuspe (assembly GCA_019973895.1). NCBI lineage: Eukaryota > Viridiplantae > Streptophyta > Magnoliopsida > Asterales > Asteraceae > Chrysanthemum > Chrysanthemum seticuspe. The sequence continues at coordinate 49,386,539 of BPTQ01000006.1, read as the reverse complement.
GAAAACCCGTCGGGACCGGGGGCTTTGTTACTTCCACAATCCCATATCGTTGTCTTACTTTCGTCTATCGAAATATCATTCTCCAAAAGGTCATTACCAAAAGAGCATAAACCCGAAGCGTTGGTAATGGAAGGAAAATTAACCATGTTATCATTTTCCTGGAACTTGCCTTTAAACAAGTTAAGAAAAGCTTTTTTAACTTGGTGAGCTTCTTAAACCCAAGAGGCCTTCGTGCATGATGCCATGAATTGAATTAGATCTACATTTTTGTTTCACCAAACTATTGAAGAATTTAGTGTTATTATCTTCTTCCATACCCCACTTAATACACGTCTTTTGAAACAAATCTTGGGCTTCGAGATTCTCTAACTTATCAATCTCTTGGAGAAGATTAATGCAGGATTCACGGTCTTCATGAGAGGCATTACCAACCTATATCTTTTCTTCTAAGAGCCTTAGAGCAACTACCACATCCTGCTTATGTTCATGTTCACTGTTCTTGAAGTGCACATGTCATTGTTTAATTTTAGCTTTCAAAAGTTTCAATTTGACGTTGGATGAAAGCTTTATACCATCACCAGTTTGCCTTAGATAAGCCAATTTATTCGTGACAACTTCATCAAACCCTTCACGAAGAAACCAAGAGTGATATAATTTGAAAGGAGTAGGCCTAAAGTCAGATTTGTTACAATGAAGGAGAATAGGATTATGGTCCGACTACAAGCAATCAAGGGCAGTAACACGAATATCAGAAAAGGACTCTAAAATGTATTATGCAATAAAGAAGCGGTCCAATTTACTAAGCTTTGTACCCACTTTATTCATCCATGTGAAAGGATGCCCATCCATTTGTAATTCGATCAAACATGCTCTAGTGATGAAGGAGTTAAAAGTATCTGCTTCAACTCTAGAAAAGATTGATCACAAGCGCTGATTTTCTTCTCTAACTTCATTCATATCACCAAACAAAATGAATTTGCCCGTATGAGATTGCCTGAAGTCACAAACTTTATTCCACGAAGCATTCTTGGCCATAGGTTCGTGAGGACCATAAATGTTAATCATGTAGCAGTCTTCGACCATGTTTTTCCAACGCCTTTTTACAATAGTGAACGCAATATCACACCAAATACCCACAAGCATATTTGGATCCCACATGGAAATCAAACCTCCCGATCTACCACGAGCTAAAATACAAGCATAGTCAAAAGTGTAATTACCCCACATGGACTTAAGACGAAATAACTCCAGTCTCGTAATTTTTGATTCCTGAATGCCTAAGAAGTGTATATTGTGTTTGCAACACAAGTATTTAATCCAAACACGTTCACGCCTTTTCTTTGTGTCTCAACTATTGATAGAGAGCACATTCAATTCATTTGTCAACAATATGCACCCGTATCCTGTTAATCATTTGATTCAAAGATTTGCGACACCATCGCATATCAAAACAAAACCTAACGAATTTCCAACCTCGATCAATCTTGACATTATAAAGAAAATTCCCTTAATGTCTTTCTTTCGATATCTAGCATAGGAGGTAGAACATTTACTAAAATTTAAAGACCCTCGTTTTTAAGTGCTCGAAGACTGGAGGGCAACTTAGATCAGACGAACACTCCTCGTTTGAGGGCTGAGAATGCGAGACGTGTGTATGCTATTTAAGCTCCTGATTTTCAACATGGTCGTTAGATTTGTTAGAATTAAGCGTGATAACATCCTCTTCGTGTTTGTTTGCTGCCAAATCTTGGAGAGTCTCTTCCAAGTCATCAACTGAATTAGTCTCATTGAGATCCAAAACTTTTTTGAGTTCTACTTGGTCACCAGAAGAGGACAAATTAAGTGATTCATCGACTATGTTAGTGCTCCAAGTGCCAATTTCGTGTACTTGCACATCAAAGTTTCCCTATGAATTTCAACTTGAACATATTCTAGATGCAAGATGATGAAATTTGGAGGAAATACAAACTCTACCCGAGCTTATAGCTGCTGATTCTTCGAATTCAAAAAATATGAACTTACGAGACAAACATGTAACTTTTTTAAACATGTTAGAACCCCATGCACAAAGTGGGAGGCCACTGATTTCAACCCAAATCAATCATTCATCCACCTTAAAAGAGGGTTTGACAGATTTGAATGAGTTGGATAATCTCTTCATGCTTTCATTCGACTGAAATGCCAAGCAAGAAAAGGCCACAGATAATTGAATCCAAATCCATAACCCTCCTACATGATGGAATTTTACGTCCACAAACCCTTCATTCTTACATATGTTGTACATGTGTTAGAATCACTCATAACTTAAATTTCAAGTGTTAGTATTTAATATGTAATAGGTTGCTTAAACTAGGCTTTTATGTTAGATATTAATGGCAAGGCTTATATAGAAAGCCCATAGGCCTTGGCCCAAGCCCAATAAAGAAGGAAGGGACTAGACATGTTTCCCTAGCTCCCTTCCCTATATAAATATATGTAAACCTTCATTTGAAGGTTAGTTGTTCACTCTTAATACATTCCTATGCCTAAACATTTAGTATTTATACGTGTGTGTGTTTTGTGTGTGCAACCGACCTTTCTTCATCTTATTTCTTACATATTGATGCTTGTGTTAACTTATGGTGACCTAACAGTGGTATCAATCGTCATCTAGTTGGGTGAAACACTTTTGTTTTTGAAGTCTTATTTCATACGCGTGGGTTTTAAGGCTACAAACTTTCATACGCTTAAAGCTTTAATTTTTACACTTGTAAACTCAAGATTCTTGTGGTTTAAGGTTTATTTAGTGTTAAAGTTTAAGTTTTTTGCATCAAGTTTCAAACTTTACGTGTGTAGAGTCGTTTTTAAGCTTGGTTTTAGTCGTGTACCATTTTATACGCGTAAGGGTGAAATTTGTTTTGCATCATCAAGTGTCAAACTTTCTTGTTATTTTGGTGATATTGAAGCTATTTCATCATTAAAATTAGGTTACAAAAAATTTTTAAGCATAAAAATCAGTTTTGGTAAAAGTTGGTACTTTCTACTCGTAACAAAACCCTAGTTCTACTCGTATACTCCAAGTCTACGCCTAAGCAGTGTTTACGCATAAGGGATTCTTCACTTGATCTTCAAAGCTGTTGGTTTGCTCAGTGTTTTCTTGCTTGGATAAGCTTGAAAACACTTCGACTTTGGATATCTTTTACACTTGGATAAGTGTAAAGGATTTTTGGGTAAAACCCTAGTTTTACGCCTAAGCTTAAAGCTTACGAGTAGAAACTTCTTTGCCTAAGCATTTCCTACGCTTAAGCTTGTCTTACGCCTAAGGAAATATTACGCATAAGGTTTTCTACTACTAAGTCTTTGGTTTACGCCTAAGCTAAGTTTTTATCTCAAGTCTACGCGTAAGCTATCATTACGCTTAAGGTTCTTTCTACGCATAAGCTTGTTTCTACGCTTAAGGTTACTTCATCAACAAACTCAAAGTTTCATTCGACTACAAAGATCCATCATCAACACAAGTTTCAAGATGTCTCAACCAACATAATCTCACTACTTTCCTCATGAGTTTCCTCAACAACAACAACAACAATATCAACGATATCCTCCACCATCTCAACAACAATTGCAACAATTTCAACAGCCGTCTCAAATGTACTTTCCTCAAGTAGCAAACCCTCTTCCACCACAGATGGTTCAACCAAACCCTCGTCAAAAAGTTCAACATTGTAACTACTTTCAATATCAGTATCCCGCTAAGTATGCTATGAATGTTACAACACCGAAGGAACCCTCTTGGTTTGCAAAGATGTGTGAAGCTTTAAGTAGCCAACAATCCATTCATGAAGCTGGATCCCTTGATAGACCTCCAATGCTCACTCCCGGTAACTACGATCAATGGGTGATACGGTTCTTTAGGTTTTGTGATCTCAAGAAGCCATATGGTAAGTTTTTGAAGAAGGTCATTCTTGAAGGTCCTTTTCAGATGCCTACTATCACTATACCCAGAGATCCGAATGCTAATCCACCAAGAGATGATGTTACCAATATTGTCGATCTTGATCAACTTACTACTGAACAACTTCTTCACTTAGAAGCCGATGAAATTGCAATGCAATATATCCTTTTGGGATTACCCAATCCGATACTTCGTAGTGTTGATGCTCAGAAGACTGCTAAAGCAATGTGGGAGCACATTCATCTTCTAATGGAAGTCACTGAACTCAATCAAGAGGACATGGAATCCAAAATCTACTTAGCATACGAACACTTCATGATTGAACCAGGCGAGACATTAGAGTCATACCATCATCGGTTTTCAGACATCATCAATGACTTGGATAAACATAATATCATTATGCCAAGGATTGCAATCAACACAAAGTTCCTGAGTTGTCTTGGTCCTGATTGGGAAAAGTATGTTACATTCATTCGTCAAGCAAATAACCTTCATCAAGCGACTTACGGATTGTTGTATGACTATTTGAAGCACCATCAAAAGGAAGTAGACAAAGAAAGAATCATCCGTGGAGTCTCTTCTTTGCCTTCACTCCCGGATAATCAAACTCTTGCTTTGTACACTCAAGCATGTTATCCTCAATTTCCGACCTTGCCAACTGTCTTCACAAACCCTCCACAACCAACTGCTCAGATTACACCATATGATCCATCACAACAACAATCACAAGAAACTCAATTGGTTTCATACAACAAGAACAATGATCAAGCACTCTACAGTGAATCAAATGAGGATGCAGAAGCCTTCGATGCATTGAATCAAGGATTTGTAATGATTGCAAGATCCTTCGGACAATTTGCTAACAAACCCAACAACCGCATTCGCACCTCATCAAATACAAGAAATCAAGCTGTTGTTAACAATGGAAGGGTTGAGATTCAGAATTGTGGAAATGGTCGTCAGATGAGTAGTGGTCAAGGGTTTAATGTTAATGGCAGGAATAACATGGGTGCTCCACAACAACGGGCTCAAGTGGTTGATCAGGGAAATGCTCAGACTGGGGTTAATGACTCCGATGCTACAACTGCAATGAGAAGGGTCATCTGGCTAATGCATGCCCAAAGCCGAGAACAAGAGGCAGCGCTTGTCACAAAGAGGCTTTACTCTTAGCTCTCAAGGATGAAGCTGGTGGAACACTTACCAACAAGGAACAGAGCTTCATGGCTGATGCTGATTCTGATGATGACATGGAGTACTTGAAAGCTAATGCAGCTGTGATGTTAATGGCAAACACGCAAGAGCTCCACATGAGTGACACAGGCCCAATGTATGACACTGATGGCTTGTCTCAGGTACTGGATCAAAATATACTCATTAATGATCTGATATCTCCGCCAACATCTGCATCCGACGAGGCTCAGAGTGTTCAACATGAATCCTCTACATCTCATTCTGACGATAATCAAATAGATCTCGTAGTTATATTTGACGATCAAGATGACCTTATGGTTAATATTGATAATCAAGTTGACTCCGTTGTCATATTTGAGGATCTAAATAATGATTATGTTGAGACTCAAGTTGAACAAGATGAACCTTTGTCTAATCCAGATCTTGAGCTCATGACCAACTTAATTCAGACCACCCAATCTCAACTGGAAAAGTGCAATGAGATCAATAAGAAACTGCTAGATAAAATTGCAATGTTGAATAAGGATAATGAATGCTATAAGTTCCAACTCAACATTTTTCAAACTAAAGAAAAACGTGAAAAAGGTTTTGAAGTCGCATTTGCTAAATTTTACCAAAATGAAAAATCTTTGGAAAAACATATATGTGATCTAGTTGAATCCAAGAATGCTCTTCTTTCTCAAATAGAACAATTAAAATTTGATCATAAACAACAACTTAACACTCTCACTTCGGAAACTCAAAAAGCCAAGTCTGAGTTGTTAACTTGTCAAAAATAGTTTTGTGAGTACAAAAAGCATTCGAGGAGAAAAATAGATGACTATCTTGATGAAATTGTCGACTTACAACACAAAATCAAATAGTTTCGAAATGTTGTTTATAAACATGGTGAGTCAATCACAACAATTCAAAAGTTTACTTTTAAACTATGGACCAATTCTTGCTGATTACAAACTACGTTTCTCACATAGAGCATTCAAACCAAATTCTCAAGTTTATAGTGCAGAATATAGAATTGATGATTCCATTATGAGTGTTGTTGAATATAATCGTGCTGAGGAATTAAATGCAGAAGACGAGAGTCGGTTAAAATTGGAAAGTGTTGTTTATTGCAAACCATTTAACTATTCAAAAGCCATAACCTTCGTCACACAACAAGATAATTCTAACACACCATGGGTTATCACATCTAATTCTGAGTCCTCTTCTAATGATGGTCCCCTCTCTAATGTTGCACAAATTAATGGTCCTTTACCTTCATTTAGTGAAATAAAGCCATTAGCTGAACGATGTCAAGTTCTTAAATATTTTGACATATTTATGTCTGACATCAAACTTTTGGAACGTGAAATTGAAGTTCATTCTGAAATCAAAGCTGAACATTTTCAATCTCCACATGCGCGAAATCAAAGAGATATTTTTCAGAAAAGACTTTTACCACATGTTCGAAACTTGAAAATGTGTGCAATATATTGGGAACGGGATCTTCAGAAGGAGATTGGTCTTATGAAAAAAGTTTTCGAGCAAACAGAAACATTGATTTCAAATAATAAACGTAAAAAGAAAATCTTAAGAAATCATGTTGACCGACTCTTGGAAGATGTAATATGTGCTGATACCATAAATGTTGTGTTATTACATACTGTTGCGTATGCATTTGATTATATTGATGTTGACTCTGTTGATAATGTTGAGAATATCGATACTGTGTCACAAATCGAGTCTTTGAAAATTGAAAATGAGCGTTTGTTAAATGAACTTTCAAATGCAAAACGTCGTCTTCAATGGTATCAAAAGGATTGTCAAAATCGAGAACTTGCCTTGCAAAACAAAATCAACCAGTTGCGTTCAAAATCTTTTGATCCAAAAATAGAACAACTGGATGATGAAAACTTGTCTTTAAAATGTCAAATTTCAAAATATGAACAAGAAATTGCCAAAGTCAAAACATAGTATGGTGTCATATTTGATTTGCTCAAAAAGACTCGTGCTAAAGCGTCAAAAGATGTTGATGATCATCTTGCATATACCAAAGAAGTTTTACGAAACAATGGAAACACTCGCTCTAAAAATCAAGATTTGTTACACACTATCCATGACTTGAAAGCGGAGTTGGTAAAACTTAATCAAGATAAGATTAGTAACACACATATACTTGCCCTTGGATTGCTTAAAATTGACACTAGAACGCCTAATGACACACCACAAGATACTAATGTGCTTCCTTCCACTGAAACATGAATAGTTGCCTCCTTTCCCAACATTAGCACTTCACAGCTTAAGAGCAAAACCAGGAAGAATAGGAAGTTGCAACGTAAGAGAAGAACAATAAAGACCTCTGAAGTAGAAGAACACCTTAAGACTTTGAATAAAAATCATGTTGCACCCACTTTAGACATTGCGTTAGACAAATGTAATAGCCAAAGTGATGTAACGAATGCTGAACCTTTAAGTACTTTGAATGTTATGTTTGAAGCATCTTGTGTTGGTTGTCGTAAAAGCATGTTTTCTGGTTGTCATGATACATGTGTTGCTAAATCTATCTTATCTAGTAAGCGGAACCATAGAAAACGGAATACCTCTAGGCCCACTATTGCTTCTAAGTCTGTGCTAGGTAAACGCCTACTAGTGTTTCTGCTATGATCATTAATGTACCCATAGAACCCACTTCACCTCCTAGGAAGAGAATATCACCTAGTGAATTCACTAAGACCAAAGCTAAGACTAGTTGGACTTGGCAGAGATGGTTACAAAACATACCAGGATTTAAATGGATTCCCAAGATCATTAACATGTGTGTGTCTACTGTAACTGTAACGGAACCCTCTAACTCTTCGGGTTCCGCCTCTACTTATATTTCACCTGTGTAGTCTGTGTGTAATGCAGGTGATACAGACCATCCTCTGGATTGTTGATAGCGGATGTTCCCGACACATGACAGGCAATCTCAAACTGTTATCAAACTTTGTTTCAAAGTTTATTGGCACTGTCAGGTTCGGTAATGATCACTTCGCAACTATCATGGGCTACGAAGATTACATCAATGGGAACATCAAAATTAGCAGAGTTTATTATGTGGAAGGTCTTGGTCGCAATCTCTTTTCAGTCGGTCAATTTTGTGATGGAGACTTGGAAGTTGCGTTTAGGGAGAAAACTTGTTTCATTCGTGATCTACAAGGAAGCGATCTTATGTCTGGAAACCGCACATCAAGTCTTTACACAATATCAATGCAAGACATGATTGCTTCATCTCCCATCTGTCTACTTTCTAAGGCAACATCAACAAAATCTTGGCTGTGGCACCGTCGACTTTCACACTTAAACTTCCAAACCATAACCAATCTTGCACGATACAAACTTGTTGAAGGACTTCCAAGATTTCGATATTCTAAAGATCATCTATGCTCAGCTTGTGAACAAGGGAGAAGCACTCGTGCTCACTTTCCTTCAAAGGTGGAACACAACGCTCAACATGTGCTTCATCTTCTTCACATGGATTTGTGTGGCCCGATGCGTATGCAGACGATCAACGGAAAACGCTACATTATTGTAATTGTCGATGACTACTCAAGATGGACTTGGGTTTATTTTCTTCGAAGTAAAGATCAAGCTCCACAGATGATCATCACCTTTCTCACAAAAATTCAAGTTCAGCTCCGGAATACAGTCAGACAAATCAAAACAGACAGAGGAACTGAATTTGTAAATCAAACGCTTCGTGAATACTATGAGAAAGTATGAATTAAGCATCAAACATCAATTGCACGGACACCAGAACAAAATGGAGTTGTTGAAAGACAAAACCGTACGTTAGTGGAAGCTGCAAGAACGACATTGATAAATGCAAAACTACCAGATTACTTGTGGGCAGAAGCCGTGTCAACTGCATGCTACACTCAGAACCGTTCTATGATAACCAAACGCCACAACAAAAAACCTTATGAGCTTATCCATAACCGTAAACCGAATCTCAAACACTTTCATGTATTTGGTGCTCTCTTTTACCCGAATAATGATCGTGATGACTTTGGAAAACTCAAGGCTAAAGCTGACATTGGAGTCTTCGTTGGTTATTGTGAAAATTCTAAAGGATACCAGATCTGGTATCGCGTACAAGGGAGATTATGGAAACGATTCATGCTAATTTCGATGAGCTTACAGAAATGGCTTCTGAGCAAAACAGCTTGAAACCCGGACATAACCGTCTAAACTTCCCCCAAACCCTATCATCAGCTGAACCAAGCTTACAGCTTACTCATCGTCAAATGGAACAGCTATTTGCTCCTTTGTTTAGTGATGATATTGATCAACGTGCTCCAGATGTATCAACTGTTTCCGCTGCTCAACATGATACAAATCCAATCCCTGATACACCTGCAACAACAACAACTGCTGAAGAAGCAACTCCAATTGATTCTACAACAACAGCCGAACAAAACGCATCTAATGACGCTGAACCAGCTGATGATCTTCTGAATCAAGATGTACCTACACCTGTAGATTACAATCCAAATGAGTTCTTTAACCCTTTTGCTAATGAAACTGCAAATTATGATGTTGCGGAATCATCTACAAGCCATTTGAATCCACCTAATCTGCATAATGTATATCAACATCAACCCTCTACACATCGTTGAACGAAAGACCATCCTCTTGTGAACATTATTGGAAACCCGAATCAACCTGTCGTAACTAGACAACGCCTTCAGACTGACGATGAACATTGCATTTATGCACTTACCGTTTGTCAATCTGAACCAAAGAACATTAAAGAAGCAATGAATTATGAAAACTGGATTGAATCCATGCAAGAAGAACTAAATCAGTTTAAACATCTTGAAGTATAGGAATTGGTTGAAAAACCAACAGGGGTCTATGTTATTGGTCTTAAATGGATTTGGAAAAACAAGTTAGATGCTGAAGGTACGGTTATCAGAAATAAGTCACATCTAGTGGCTAAGGGTTATAGACAAGAAGAGGGGATTGACTTCGAGGAATCATTCGCATCAGTTGCTAGACTTGAGGCTGTACGGATTTTTCTGGCATTCGTGGCTCACATGAATATCACGGTCTATCAGATGGATGTCAAAACCGCTTTTCTGAATGGTAAACTGAAGGAAATGGTATATGTTAGTCAGTCAGAAGGATTTGTTGATCTAGAGTTCCCTAATCACGTCTACAAACTGAACAAGGCTCTCTACGGTCTCAAACAAGCCATTCGGGCGTGGTATGATGAGTTATCATCCTTTCTTCTATCCCATAATTTTGTCAAATGATCGGTCGACCCAACACTGTTTATACAATATCACAGGGCACACATTTTAATAGTTCAAATTTATGTGGATGACATAATTTTTGGGTCAACCCATAAAAAGTACTCAAACGCTTTTTCAAAACTTATGAAAACAAATTTTGAAATGTCTATGATGGGTGAACTTACGTTCTTCTTAGGACTACAAGTTTATCAATCACCCCGTGGTATTTTCCTAATTTAGTCCAAATATGCTCTTGAAATTTTAAACAAACATGGAATGCAAAACTGTGGCACCTATGCCACACCAATGGCACATTCCAAAAAACTGGATGCTGATTTGCATGGAAATTGGTTGACCCTACCAAATACTGAAATATTATTGGGTCTCTCATGTATCTAACAACCAGTAGACCTGACATAGTATTTTCTGTATATATTTGCTCCCGTTATCAGTCGCGAACAACTAAGATACACCTCTCTGAGGCTAAAAGAATCCTCCGATACATCAAGGGAACCATTAATTTGGGGATCTGGCATCCGAAGGATTCTGGTTTTGAACTAATAGTTTTTTCAGACGCTGTTCATGCAGGTTGCTTAGATTCTCGGAAAAGTACTTCAGGTGGTTTGCAATTCCTTGGTGATAAATTGGTGTCATGGCAATCGAAGAAGCAAGATTGTACATCGCTTTCCTCAACTGAAGCAGAATATGTAGCCATGTCTGCGTGTTATGCTCAAGTCATCTGGATGAGAACACAACTCAAAGATTATGGATACGTATTTGACAAAATCCCGGTGTACTATGACAATCGAAGTGCCATTGCGATCTCGTGCAACACCGTTCAACATTCGAAGTCCAAGCACATCGATCTTCGATATCATTTCATAAAAGAGCATGTGGAACAGGGTACTGAACACCAACTGACGGATCTTCTCACCAAAGCCTTAGCTCCTGCTAGGTTTACTGATTTGATCCACCGGATGGGCATGAGGTGTTTGACTCTAGAGGAACTGGACGAACTTTTAGCAAATTCTTAAAACCAGTCAAACACCAAAACCTCTTTTGTAAATAAGTTTTTTCAAAAAAAAAAAAAAATATATATATATATAAAATCTGATAAAATACAAAAATATTATTCTATTTATATTTCTTCAAACTTTGCAAGTACAAATCTTCCGTCAACACTTTGTTCTATCAAAACTCTCATTATTTTCCCGAACAAGTGTTGAGGGGGGAGAATGTAAATATTTTAAAGTCTCATAAAACCTTGTACTTGCATGTTACCGTAATTTGGTTGTATCATTGATAATGGTGGTTACGTTTCTTGTTTTACACACTCCTCGAACTCAAATTTATAAAATTTTATTATTACTAAAGTCGAGAGGGAGTGTCGTCAAGTTCTTTTCCAAACATTCACGTCTTTTCTTAATCAAAGTGGGAGTTACGGGTCTTGTTTATAAATGGTTATGGTGGAAGGACTAAATCTGTCAAAATTGAAAACTTATTTTTTAACAAAAACCCCACCTAATCTTTCATACACATTTACTACACTCATTAATATCTCACCAAAAACATCCACGCCTAAGATTAAACATCAAATCCGTGCTTCATTTTCTGAATTTGTAAGTTGTTTTAGCTTCTAATCATCATTACAAATATAGGTTTTTAATCTTAAACGATTTCAACGGTTAGATTTTCCAATCAAATGATTTTTGTGTTCATACGCTTACGCGTATAAATAAGAACTTGGAAAATGATATTTTGATGAAATGGTTTATGTTAAATGGTTAAAAACAAGTCTTATAATCATTTCCGTCAAGATTTTCAACCTAGAAAATGTTTTTAATCACATTCGTGTTTTAGGGTTTATGCGTGGATTTGGGGGTTTTCAATTGTGAGTGTTTCTGAATAATTAGATGCTTGGAAGATGCTTGTTACACATTTAATTGATCATTATCACCTTTGAATCATGCCCAGAAACATCAAATTTGAAAAATCTAACTTTAGGGTTATGAACGCGTAGAATTGGGTATTCTTGACTCATGGTTAATTTGATGTTAAAACTTGTTGTAAACAACTCATATAGCTTCTAAGACACCCTAGAATTCATTTGGTTGAATTTCCATGGTTAAATAGATTACGAGTAGGATTTGAATGCTTAGGGTTTAAGCCTATGCCTAAACATATCTTACGCGTAACTTGCATGACATGATTGTGATCTTGAAAATGGTTGAAAACATGTTAAAATGAGTGTTATGTTTGATATAGTACATGATTCTACGCGTACCAGATTCAGAATCAAGGTTAAAATGGAATCTACGCTTATGGAATACCTTATGCGTAGATGTTACGCATAAGAGAAATCTTACGCGTAACTCTTACGCATAAGGGTCTACAATGGACTACGCGTATCCTGTGAAGGATATGCGTAAACTTGGTTTCTACACCTAAGGCTTACTCTTACGAGTAAACCTTACCGTAAGTCCTCAATCTAAGCTTACGCGTAAGCCTTATGCTAAGAATCCACTCCTACGCGTAATCCCTCCTTACGCCTAAGGGTGATTCCTACGCATAAGCTTATTCCTACGCTTATGGTTACACTGTTTACGCATAAGCTTACAAAACTACACTTAAGCCAAAATTGTAACTAAAATTTTGAAATGTTACGCGTACAAACTTGTAATAAGTTACTCATAATGTCACAAAACCAAAATGTCACTAATAAGCTACAAAAGTTAAAACGTTGTGTGATTAAGTAAAATTTGGACTTTAACATTCAAAATTAACACTCACGTAACTTATCACGTCAAGTTTGGACTGTTGGATAATATGTAACTTTGGACTCGTAACATTCATTAACATAACAATTTCAACAATTGGACAATAAAATCAACTTTTGACTAACATAATGTATTTCGATATGTTGGTTCTTTTGTCTCAATACCTTTCAGATCGCAAAATGGACTTCATCATGGAAAATTTCAATGCACCAAATGAGCTCACAATAAACGATATCTTCCCAACTGATTATAGCAAGACGATTGGAAAGAACAACCTCAAGGTCGATTTTGAGAACTTCACATGCTCAGAGTCATCATGCAGGCTTGTTGTGGATATCCTCAAAACTCATCCTTACAACAACATGCTCACCAACTCAGCAACTGTACCAGAAATCTACATTCATCAATTCTGGCACACAATGAAAAATGTTGATGGTCAAGATGCTGTCACGGTAACTCTCAATGATAAGGAAGTCACCGTCACGGTAGCAGATCTTCGAAAAATTCTCCTTCTGCCTGCTATCCAACTTGCTGACTATGTAACAATTCTTAATGAAGAGGCTTCAATGCAATTCATGGTCGATATTGGCTATGATGAAGCTGCTGGAGTTATTACCAAGCACTCCACGGTCGATCTCAAGAACATTCCTCAACCGTGGAGGACTTTGTACATCATGATCGCCAAGTCTGTTTCTGGAAGAGATGGCAGTCATGAGCATCCTAAACTCATGCACCTACAAATCTTCTAGGGCATGGTCAACAAATTGCACATAGTCTATGCAAGCCTGATCTGGGAAGACATGATGTCCCACCTCAAGAAGCCTGGGACAAATGTTCCCTTCATCAGATACACGAAACTGTTGATCCAGAATATTCTCGGGAAAAATCGGGATATCCCCTTGAGAATCAATGACCCCAAGAACCACTCTGCGTTGTCTGAGCCTACATTGAACACTGTCAGATTCAAAGACTCATCAACAAAGAAGCAAGGTGCAGTGTTACTGGACTGCCTCCTCATTGACGAAATCAAAAGTATTCCATCGTACCAACGATATTAAGAAGCAGTGAAATCAGGAAAAGTAGGCTTTATGAATGAAAAGACTTCAGCTGTTCTAGTAAAAAAGACAAGAAGATTAGGCAGCGCTGGAAGCATTGAAAGCACTGGGAGCACTTTCAAGTATCCAAAAAGGAACCCATCTTGCAAGAAACGAGTTCCATCTCAGGGTGCTAGTTCTACGCCTAAACCGGAACTTACTCTAGAGGACGAAGACTCTGAGGATACTGAGTCTGAAGAGGTGGTTCGTTATTCTGAAACTGCTACAAATGAAACAACCTCACCGAGGTCAGATGACAAACCACCCAGTCCCAAATCAGACAAAGGGAAGACACCAGTAGCTGAAGAAGATGAAGACAGCTCTGATGATGACACCGAACAAAAGGATGAACAACAATACCACAAGACTCTCAAGCAGCTGAGGTTGCAGCATATTGCTACGGAATTCAATCTTCAACAGACTAGAGGCCCTGGAGGTTCTAGTGGTGGAGCACTAACCAAACCAGTTCTTGATACGGTTAATCAACCCGATAAGGGAACTGGTGCCATCACTAAGGAATATACAGAGCAGCAGCAAGAGTATGTGTCACAATTCTCAATTTCCGGTCATTTCTCACATTTACTATTTCATCGTATATTGTAAACTAGGTTTACAAGTATTAAATTCGCGTAACCTTAGGGGTGTAGCTGCGAATTCGTAAACAATCATCAAGGACATTTCATATAGACTAGGTTTAGTGTACATATCATTAGCATCATTATCATCATATTAGTTCATGCATGATTTTGCATTTTACATTAAACGCGTAATTTTTATATTAAATAAACGCTATCGCGTAATTAATTATTTTGAACAATTGATCCGTTACTTTCAAAAATTATCCCAATATATTTTTATACTCATATTAAGTTTATAAAAATAATATTATTAGTTTACCCAGTGTTTTAAATTTATTTTGTATATAAATTGTTATATTTATATAATTACGACGTTTCTATTAAATACTACACGATAGTTATTATTTCACTCAAATTTTTGCTAGAAATGTATTTTTATAATTTTTATGGCCTCAATATATTTTATCTTGACCCGTTAAAATTTATTTTTATCTAACGCTACCCTAAATACTCAAATGTGTACACAACTTACCACCAGTCTTCAATTAAATTACACTAAACTACACTTAAGCATAAAAAAAAAAAAAAAAAAAAGTGTATCTAAATGGTGACTAACACCCCCTTGTCGACAAGGGGGGTGAGTCATTTGCTTTTGTTAAATATCTACATTAGTATATGCAATATACTAAATCACTTAACACATTCATTCATATTATCCAAAGTAAAAGACCAAACCATATTTCCTTCCTCTCTTCTCTCTAGAACCGGCAACCACAAAGGACTAAGAAGGAGCATCCAAAATATTTTCTAGACAAAAATTTAACACTCTAGTCTCACTCTTTATTAAGGTTTTGAAATAAAAACCTTGGGTGATTAGGAAATATCCATTGTCCATAAACCTCATCAAGTTTACTAGTAAGCATCCATATTCATCATCATATTTCATATTTATTTTTATGGTCATTTCATTTTACTTGAGAAAACATGCAAGTCATATGATGTTTATACCACTTTTTCATTGCTTTTAAGAGTTATATATATATATATATGTCATCCTATAATTACTCCTTGTTATAAATCACTCTTGGTGATGTCTAGGAACCAATGACACCCTAAGAAGGTGTATGGTAGGATTTGAATAGCTTCGGAGTTGTTTTGAATTGGTTAGAATAGGTTTGGCGCGAGAAAAACTCATTTCGACAAGTTTTCCAAAGGATCTGTCCTTATTTTTGAAATCTGGAAATCTCGACAGTAGATAAATTTTTTTTGGCCTAGATATTTAGAAAATACACTTTAAAACGAAAATGTGGCCGCTTGAACGGATTAAAGCGGAGCTATAACGAAGAAGTTATGAATTTTTCAAGTTAGGCGATGAAAACTATTAATTTCAGAAATTTCAGCATGTTACTATCACTTTTTGCGAGTAAAAAATAAGGCTTAAGCGTTATTAAATGTGTCGACTTATCAAAAATATATTAGTATACTTTAATACGAATCTAAGGATGTAGAAAACGTAGGAAACGGACTTGTAACGATTAAATTACACGCGATTTAACAAAGTTGCCGTAACTTTATTATATAAGAAAAACTAATATATTTCTATTAGACAAATATTACGGCCACGAAGGACCATGTTGAGGGTCGTTTTTAACATCGATGGAGTACTTTTTATAATATGATGTCTCCTAGTAAAAGTGAGTTCGCCTAAAATATTTTCCAAAATGTCCAACCGTTCGTCAAGCGGAGTTGTAATGAATAACATACGGTCACTTAAACTTTGCCGAAACCCACCCTTAAACGATATTTCGGACACAAGTACCATACTTAACCTATATTTTTCTCCATGATCAAGATCTCTAGGATGAAAACTTAAATGATAAAACTTTGAGATAATGATACAAGCTTCCCAAAACCGTTGAGTTTGTTTCCTAACACTCGATGTGCACCATTTTACGACTAGCTTTTCGAGGCCGTTTAGTCACTTTCATGAAATTGCCAAATGACATTATTTTACGATGAAAAGTTAAAATTTCACAATAAATCACTAAATAACTATCGTAGGATATCGTTTCAACGTAATACTTGTAAAGTAATTTATAAATTGTCAAGACTTTATAAGATTATTTTTTTTTCGACGATAAACTTTATTTTCAAAAGTGTATAAGTGGTATGGATATCATATGAGTTTGCATGCACGATATTGTTTCATGACTTATATTAGAGCGTATCATTTATTATAGGTCGCGGTTAGAGTGTTTCGTCTCATTTCTGTGCATCCACCCTGTCATCATAACTATTGTAACATGTGAGTAATCACATCCCCCTTTTTACCGTTTTTACTATATTTTGGGGCGAAATGCATGAACCATTCTTGAGCTAAATTGATTACTACTTTTATTAACTTGTTTGACTAGAACTTGTGAACTCGAATCAAACCCTTAAACATAATTACGAACCTATGACTTGTTTGATCTTATTGAACTGTACTTGCTATGACCCTAAAATTCTCGCCTTATTGGTGGAGCGTACAAAGTCTCCCTTGTTCGGAGCAACCTTAAGCCTCCCCGGTTCGGAGCAGAATGTCTCCCTATGGGAACGGAGCATTTTCAATCTAAGTCTCCCTTGTTCGGAGCAGTGCAAATTCTCCCATGTTCGGAGTGTTCTTGGTTGTATATTACTAGTTGTATGATGTACTGTTCGTACATTCACATTGTTAGTCTCCTATTAGTAGGTAGTATGGATAGCGCTATTAGAGGTCGGACAACCTCTCGTCCACTATGTTACGGGACGCATATTATTTATTCTAGGGGCTTTGCCTGGCATACATTATTATATACGTGGTGCTATATTGTGAAATGTCCTGGCAACGTATACTTGACTACTTGACACACTATATTTTGTGCAATGGGTTGTGAACACACAGGTTGCAAGTTTTGTATGGGCGGAACTTGGAACTGAGTGGATTTACAATGCCTTTGCTTTGTTGACTATGTTTGATGACCGAAACCTTTGAATCTCCCTTACGAGTTTCTTATTTTACGAATCGTGTATACTCACCAACTATTTTCATAGTTGACCCGTTTTTCTCTCATGCATTTCAGGTGATCGTTAGTAAGCTTTTTCTACCAGGTCTTGTATAATGAAGTTTTCACTTGTCACTACAAATCGTTATGTAATAAAATGCAATATTTTGGAATCTAAACTTTGTACTATATTTGCCGATGTCGGCTAAACTGGTATTGTAATGGTGTACTATTTCTGTTTAATTTTAACGTTGGTATGTTCTATTATCTTGTGCTTATGTTCCTATCCGTTACACCTCGTGTTTCCGCCTCCGGCGAGGGTGTGACAGTATGAGGTTCCGTTCAATTTTGAGTTAGACGAACAAGAAATGAATGAGAAAATTATAGATGAAAATGTTGAGAAAGCTGCAAAGGAAAAGGCTGAGGAAGATTCCCTCGCTAAGAAGGAAGAGGAAGAAAGGATCAGAATAGAAACCGATAACTACATTATAGAAAATCCTAAACACAATCCTGAACAAGCTTCGGAGCAACCTCAAGACCCTTCCACAACAGAATCATCATTACACTCTTCACCACCACCAACTAAAGATACTACCACCCGATCATCCACTAGATCAGTCAAGAAACCCGCCGACACTTGGGCATCTCGTGCCAAAACCAAGATCGTTAAGGCTATCAAGCAAGCAAGAAAACGAAATGTCGTTAAAAAAAAGTTGAATCAGCTAGCTGACAGGGTTAACTTACTCGGTGATATGATGAACGAGTTCTCGGAGGAAAGAGACCAGATCAAGTAATTCCTCAACAAGGATATTCAAGGTGAAATGGACAATACAATTAGGAACTACACTCATCAGTTCCTTCTCGACACTGTCCCTGGAGTCACAAAAGAAATGTTCGCAAGACAACTCTTTCCATATCTGATGTCATTGCTCAAGCAAACACTTTCAACTACACCAGCGGTTATGCAAATCCGACCAGTTCCACCTCCTCTTGTCACTGATGCTGATTTGATTTCAAAGCTGATTATGCAGATGTCTCCCCGATCTTCAACTTCACTTATGATGAATCAAAACTTTTTGAGGCATTACTTGCATATCAACTAAAGACAACTTGCAAGGAAGGAGCTGGTCAAGATAAGCGACCAAGAGACAATGATGATGCAGACAAGGATTCAGAGCCTAAAAGTCAGAAGAAAACAGGCGAATCCTCATCTATGCCTCCACCACCACCAAAGACCAGCTCCACTACTCAAACTTCTCAGAAGACTTCTACATCTGATAAAGCTCAAGAGTCTGAGTCACCACCATCATCGGAGAAAACTGGTGATCATTTTGAATACACCGGTGGTGAAGACAAAGAAATTACTGGGCCCCAACAACCGTCCTCATCTACACCATCAACCAAGCTACAAAAGGAATCATCCTCCAAGCAAAAGAAGAAAAGATCAACCTCCGTTGTATCATGGTTGGATGAAGATGATACTTAAGAATACCAATGGTTTAGTAAGCTTGTTGATGCCACCCCTCGATTACCGGAAGGCCAAGAACCGGTAGATGGTCATACTATGGAGCACGTTAAGATCATTCAGGATAAGTTCAAAGTGAAGAAGATGATGAAAGGGGAGTTACGCCGAATAAAAAATGATGCGTTTCAACTGCTAAAGGACAACTCCGATAGTGCTATTGAAGTCGAATATCATCTAGAAAACATCGCACGAGCTATGTCCAACAACATTGATTGGCTCAACCCTGAATCAAACATTGACTTCATAAGACAAGATAAGATTCCATACTGCACAGACTGGACCAAGCCACTACCAACCATTGGTCGACCAGATCAACCCAGGATTCCCTACTAATATTTCCTCAATAACGACCTAGAACTTCTTTAACACGGTAGCGATGTCAGCAAGAAATATGCTACGTCACTCACCTTTAACATCCCAGCAGCAGTCTTCTCCAACAATGTTGCCATCGAGGAAGAAGCCACAAGAATGTTTGTTGAAAATGTGGTGAATTATGATCTCGATGCACAATATGGCATTCGTCATTGGCCTGCAAGAAGAAGACTATACTACAGAAGCTGCCAGGTTCAGAGATCAAACAAAGAGGTGTTCAGTGAAAAACGGATCGTTGCTATCATGAATGTCAGTCTGGCTACGAAGTGGGATTACTCATTCCTGGAGGAAATCAAAGTCAAACGCCAAGACGAGCAAGAATATGATTTTACTGAAGTTGATTTTCCGAGATTGTCACTCAACGACATTGAAGACATGTATCTGGCTAATGTACAAGGTCGGATGAGACATTTCTCCACCAACATCCAGCTCCAGTACATCAAGTCTTTATTGATATTCATTAGAAGCAGAGTGATCCACGAATGTGTTGAAGATCTTCAACTTGCCGTGTAATCATACCAGAAACAAGTCAATCTCACTAAACCGCTACTACACTTTCCCGATATCAACTGACTCTCTCGGTACACCATTGTGAAGAAACCAACGTTTGGAGTTGTTTACCGCAGTGAACTTCACCACAACTGTTTCATGGCTTGTAATGAGCTTCACAAGTTTTGTGATCACACTCTGAAGAAGGTTCGTGATGGGTTAGCGTATCGGTTGAAGGAGATTCACGAAGGCATTGGGTCGAAGAAGCGGTGGAATTCTAAAGAAAGGAGGGATGTTAAGAAGATTATCAAGAGGATAGATGAAAGGTTGTTTCATCATGATCAGATGCGAAACCTTGAGAGCTTTGTGGGTGGAAGACAGAGTTTCCCTCTTACGGGTTATCAATGTCAAGAGAGAACTCCCGGTTTTATTGAAGGATTGACTGGTACTCCTTAAACTATTTCATTGATTGATATTTGGATGTTATGATTTGTATATTGACCATGGCTTGTGCACACATAACAGTGTACAACCCGTACTTGTAATGAAAGGACCCTGTGGTACGCATCAGTGCCACAATCCTTATTAAAGGAGCGAAAGCTTCTTACTTTTGAGTAAAACTTAATCAAAACTTTCATTTTTCAAAGTTTTACTCAAAAGAACAAGTACCTCTCCTTGTGTTTTCAAAACCTTAAAAGTCAATATTACTTGTTAAGGGGGGTATTTGCTTACAAATCTTTGTTCACAAAACGTTCTTCATGGAAATCTTTCCACAAAACTCAAAATGGACATATTCGATAACAAAATTTTATCAAAAATAACATTTATATGCCATTTTTGAGGGGGAGAAAAATTGTGTAATACAAATATGTTGGAAATTGTGATTGAGTCTTCGTGCTAAGACTTAACCCATGAACTGACGAGATCTGAACTGTCATACATCGAAAAGATTTGTCTTCCAAGACTTATCCGAGTAGATAGTACCTCTTCTAGAAACTCTTGATAGACATGAACTTTGATGAGTTTGACAACCTTTTCAAGGTTTGTCCACACCTTCAAGGTAGTTATTAGAGCCAGTTGTCACCTAAAAGCTGACAAGGCAACTCTTTAACTATACATCGTAACCGTGTCTCGCGGGGAATTGTTTACCTTGAGTCGATCAATTCAAAAGTGCGAGATCTTCCCTCACCATGCAGATTTCTATCAAAATACTTAAGCATGTATGGAGGGGGAGTATTTCTGAAAACACAAAACTCTCAAAGTGTCACAAAATGTTTTTCACTCATAAACACTTTGAGATATTTTCGAGAAAATGGTTTTATGGCAACGTAGGATAGTCATGGAGTTATAAGGCGACTAAGGTTAGGAATAACCGTCCTATGATCTGCCAAAGCCGGAGGGATCTACCCAAGGACACCACCAATAGTTAGTAGTTAGAAGTCCTTAGGTATGATTATAAAAAGGCGAAAATGAGAATCGGAGAAAGAAGGAGTTGAAGAATTAAAAAGAAATGTCAAGAAAAGGGTGAAAAGAAATAGCCCTCCAAATTATTCAACTTAGGATAGGCACATGGTTCAATACATATGCTACTGGTTGTCACTAGATGACACCGGTATTGAAGATTAAAGTCGTCATGGACCCAATGACGCATGCACTAAACCTTCTTAGCCACTCAAGTTTCTCTCAACAAAAGCTTGTTTCATTCTCACAGGAAACCCTACGTAAACTATCGGCATTCTCTTAGAGATTGCTGGTATTGAAGAAGGAGACCTTCTCCCTAGTCTCCGCTCAGGAAAACCAAAGCACACTATTGAGTCTAGAGCCACGAGATTCATCAAAAGATCTCTTAGGAACACTTGACATTTCATCACTTGTCGTTCAATATTAAGGACGCAAGTGATAACATTATTGAGTCCTTCACAGATCTCTACAATCTGTCGAGAACATTTATGAGAGGTTCACAATTGTGATCCTCAGTGATTGAATGGAAACTCCTGTCAGGGTCAACATCAAACAGCCCTGACAGCAGGTCGCTTCGGTAACTCCTCGTGGGTTATGCTTAGTGTTGTCTCAAATGGTCTACAGTCGTGGGGTGATGTTTCGGTGTACCTCAGGGACTCACCTGAACTGTAGGTGTACTTTGGTACATCGTGTTATCCTACTTGAGGGACTTCAGTTCAGGAACAGCCTTTGCTAGAATTAGAGATGTGTTTTCACACTATGCTGTTAACACGCTCGAAGTTCAAACTTGTGAGTGCTGGAAATCCCGCTAAGGAGATTCCTTTCAAGAATCGAGTCCTGAAGATGCGGGTCATTACTTGAACTTGTTCAATGTAATGCCAACTGTCCCTTATGAGATTTGGACTGCTGATTCGCCCGACCAAGGTGAATGGAATCAAGACATTCATGAGAAGAGCAATCGTAGTAGTCAATTCTCTAAGAAACTACCACTGTGTTCGATTGGTGTTTATCACTAACCCATTATTATGTTTTCTTCTTATCGATGCTCTTGGGAGATGATCGAGCTAATTATCCGCATGCTCATATCAACAACAACAACACAAATTGAAGTTCTCTCGAAAGGCAACACAAAAGTCAGAATGATTCTTCCTCTAAGCCAAAGAATCTACAAAGTTTAAAGACTTAGAGAACTACATCAAAACTGAAATCCAACGTCAAAGAGCGTGTGAGCATGTTGGAGAAGGACGTGGAGACACCTGAGCAATGAAGCGGACCTGATGCAGACAAAAACAACATAACATCACCATATCCACACCAGAACAAAAAACAAAGATTACAAAGACGTCAAAGCTGAAAACTTCAAAAGAAACAAGATCCTCACACTGGGGAGATTGTTGGAATCAAGGCACTTCTTCTCACAAGAAAGAAGAATGTCAGAAGACGTCAAGGAAACTATTACATCAACCCCAACAACTTTTCAAGATTGCTGGAGTCATCATTTATTAATTACCAACACTTAGGGGGAGATTGTTGGAATTACTCCTAACTTATATTTCAAGTGTTAGTATTTAATATGTAATAGGTTGCTTAAACTAGGCTTTTATGTTAGATATTAATGGTAAGGCTTATGTAGAAAGCCCATAGGCCTTGGCCCAAGCCCAATAAAGAAGGAAGGGACTAGACATGTTGCCCTAACTCCCTTCCCTATATAAACACATGTAAACCTTCATTTGAAGGTTGGTTGTTCACTCTTAATAAATTCCTACGCCTAAACATTTAGTATTCATACGTTTGTGTGTTTTGTGTGTGCAACCGATCTTTCTTCATCTTATTTCTTACATATTGATGCTTGTGTTAACTTATGGTGACCTAACAACATGTTACACATAGAATCCACTTCTTTCAACTTAACTAAAAGAGCCCTAGACGAGTCTTCAAGTCTGATTAGGTCTTGGTCAAGTAAATATAATGAGCATGCTTTAGCAAATGAGGATGTCTCACTAGATGGTTAAGAACTGCCATGAACGACAAACATGAAGAGGGTTTACCATTAGTTGTGTTGTTATTGATATTGGTGTTTTTAGGGTTAGGTTTAACATCTCCCATAGGCACGTGATGAGCATCATGAGGGTTAAGACTCACTTTGGGTCCATATGTAGGTCTATGGAACCTAGCCACTTAGACATACAAGTGAAAACTTCCAATACAGATGTTGATAAAGATGTAAAAAAACATTAACGTGCTTAAAACCCACGAAACGAATAAAACCAAAATGCTTACCCCCTTTTGAACGCTTGTTTGCGATGAATGCATCTACGAGACGACCATAAGGAGCAAAAACGTAGATACAAGACTCCACCTTGTCCAATACTTTGTAGAACGGCTTTCCAATAAATTTAGCAAAGTAGTCTTTATTTTTACGAGAGATTGATGTGGATAATTGTAAACTCAAGAAGTTTTACCATACTCCTAGGTAGAGTACCTAACCGTTGTAGTGTAGTATAGGTAGGACACGAGGGATTGATCTTTCTTTAGAGGAATAATGAGGTAGACTCGAAGTGTATGATGAATTAAGTCTAAGGGTTGAAGGAAGAGCATTTTTGTTCTTTTATATTTTATAGAAAGTAAGTAAAAATCTCGGGTTTTGAAGAGCTGGTTTTAAAAACTAATAATTAAACTAAATAAACTAAATCTAAACTAATAACAAGAAAAGTAAATTGGTGGAAACTCGTATAGGTAAACAAACATGCTCAATTAATCATTGAATTCTCTAACTTATTGCCATGTCACCCTCGTTAGTGTAATGTGTAAGTATTCCCCTAATTCAGAAGCGGGTTGGTAGACTCCGCTATCTACGTGACAACCTTGGCAAGTGTTACCTGCAGACACGCTCTCGCCCCATAGCTAATCACAAACAATAAATACTTAAGAACAATATCCACTCAGTCAACTTATGGTTGCATGAGTATCCTCTAATTCTAATCACGTTTCACTAGACGTCTAACTATGATATGGTATACAGCTAGTTTTCTAATGCCTAACACGCACACCACTAACGAGAAGTTATAATATTAAAGACTACAAGTAGGTTTCATGCAATCATAAGCAAACACAAATTAATTTAGCCTAGCATAGTAGATCGAAGAAAAGAAAGACAAATAATTATACAAAAAATAGACACATTGTAATGATTAATAATTGAATAACTTATCTTTAATGAAACATGGAGTTATTGGTGGCAAAATCTCCTACAAAAGCTGAGAAATTCAGACTAGGTTTTTTCCTCTAAAGTTGCACACCCGGTTCCACACCAATAATGAAAATAATGCGAAAATTAATATAGGATTAACAAAGTCATGGCGTCACTTGTAAATTATGACGCTGTCAGCCCGCCTTCATCTAGGGTTTCTCTTTTGCACCGACTTAGTTGTGACGGCGTCACTTTGGAACTGTGACGCCGGCAGCCTTCATAACTTTGGTCTTGACACCGTCACTTCGAGGCCGTCTCAGTTCCCTAAGTGGTCACAACAACTTGAAGCGACGACAGCATGTTGTGTTTGTAACACTGTCACACCTCCTTTTGTGACGGTTTTTCCGGGTGTTATTGTTTTCTACGTTTTCTTGTCCAATCAAGCCCAAAATGCATCTTTTTTCAGAATTTGCTTCCCAAGTACCTAAAACTCAAATATAAACGATTTAGGACAATAAATGATCAAATATATACGAATTTAGAGGTTTAATGACCCCTTAAAAACCTATGAAATTACACCTCATGAAATATCCCTACACTTAAGATTTCCATGTCCTCAAGAAAATATGCTTTTACCGTGATCAATTTACAAGTTCGGGGGTGTTTAACATTAGGTTAAAGATAATTTACAACATAACTCATTCTACAATAGTCATAACAAGCATGAAAATTATATACTAACACCTCACATAAAGTGTTTGGATTCTTTCATCTCTCGGGTGTATAAGTGATATAACATTTTGGTAATGGACAAATAAACACTCTCTACCTGTCATAGCACGTAGATTACCATAGGCATGATAAAGGATCAAAACCTCCACTGCGTTGGTGTAAGCACCTAGGATAATCTATCAAAGAGGGCTTTATAAAGGTTGTAATGTTAGGTGTAAGGGTAAGGAAAACATGGTTTTGGGGATATGAGGAATTTTATTGGTAGTAAGTTAATAATCTAAGTCAATTACATGTACAAAGTGGCATTGCTAAGCCAAGACTCGATAAACTAACTCTAACTCTTTTGTTGCTTTTCTCGACACTTTCTTGACTTAAACAAAAACAGAATGACAGTCCGTATATTTTTCTTTCTTTTCTATTTTTTATTTTTTTATATTTTTTATATTTTTTTATCATACACTTTTGCCCTGCCATCTTTTGATCTGTTGACAATAAATAACATAGATAAATTGAGATTTATAATTGCATCCCTACACTTGCATTTTGCATAAATATAAATTAACTAATGACCCAAATTGCGAGAATCAAAACATGTAGAGTACTTAAAAGATTAACATACATATTGGGGGTAATAATTTGATGTTCTTCCCTATTACTCCATAATAATACCACCATAAGTCCCAATCTTTCCAAAACTGTATTTACAAGATATGATTCGACTTAGTAATTATGTAAGCAACTAGATAATTAACTAAGGGTTAACACATATGTTGTAACAATAATACACTAAAAATGAGTGCATACAAGGAAGGCTAAGACGATTGGGTGTAACATTTAGTGGGGGTGTAAACAATTCTCTTCATTAATATTTTTTAAAATATATTGAAATATCACGAAAACCGCGAAAAGATAGGCTCTGAGGGGTGTACTAAGGGTATCTTGTACTAAAAGTGAGTATATAGCAAGGGTGTGGGGTAATTACTTGACCGATGAAGTCAATCTAATTATAACAAAACAGGATAAAAACAAGGGTTATCCTAATGCCTCTTATTATTTAGTAAATCCTAATCACGCGAATATGATCTCACTACCATCTCGGAATGCATCACTAAAGCAAGTTCTAAAATCTATATACTACCGGTACACTCATAAGCATTAAAGGTTAATGCTTTTTCGTATATATCTAAAGGCGAACCTCACATTTTTAGATGGAATTTTTGAGTGGTATGGTTTTTGTGTTAGCTATATTACTCCTATCCATGAGACACTTTAGTAAGACTAAAGTTACATTTGTAAATGTCATAAAAAATTTAAATTTTTGCCAAAATTGCCTTTACAAGTACTTCTTTCGGTTTATTACACAATTACTTAAAAACAATACAAATAACAAATGAATGACTAGTTTCTAAGGTGTCATTTTTTACTCTCCCTACACTTAAATTGAACATTGTCCTCAATATTCTAAAAGTACCAAAATTGATAAAGAGAAAAATAAAAGAGATGAAAGAAATTAGTACTCCCCTGATTAGCTCGGTATGAATGGAAACGGAAATACGGTCAAATCCTCCTTTAAGAAGATAAGATAGTCCTATGATATGCTTCTTGTCCAATATAACCTGTAAATCTTAAGAAAACGAACACGAAACATCGCATAAAATCGACGGTAAATACTATATATAAAATTAAACTAAACTAGAAAGCAAATAAGATATAATACTAGCAAAATAAATCTTTCCAGGAATCTAGAAATTTAAAAATTCTAGAAAAAAAAATTAAACAATTAAACAATTATAATGAAGCATATGAGTTAAAAACAAAATAAAGCACTTTCACGAATTATTCAAAACATGAAAATTAAACAATTATAATGAAGCATATGACACGAACAAAACTAAAATAAAAAACATCAAACAATTAAATTTGGGTTGCCTCTCACGAAGCACTTTTCTTTATTTACGAGTCTTGTGGCTTGACTCAAAGTCGTGCCCTATTACGTGACTCCTTCCTCCGTCACATTCTCACTATCATCTTTTTCATTCTCATAAATAAAGAAATTGTGCCCAGTCATACACTGTTCCTTAAAAATGTTATTTCTCCATCTCTCCACTTCTATCTCACTTTCTTTGTATTGCTTAATCCTTGCTTCCCACTCAAAAATCTTTTGACTGACATGATTAATGGGAATCAATGGATTGATATCAAGCTTTCTTCTTTTTCTAACCTTCCTAGGATGGTGGGGAACCTTATACATTCTAAGTTTATTCTTGCATGCCTTAAGTATCATTACTCTTTCACCACATTTGATTGTCGCCTTGGCGGTAGATAAGAATGGTGTTCCAAGAATAAGAGGCATATAATCATCTTCTTCAATGTCTACAATCACGAAGTCAACCGGGTATACATAATTTACCACCTCAATTAACACATCCTCCGCTATTCCTATAAGATATTCATAAGAATGATTTGCTAAGGAGAGCCTAAGATTTGTGTTAGCCGGCTTATCACCAATTAACTTATTGTAGGTTGACAGAGGCATTATGTTCACATCAGATCCTTGATCGGCTAATGTATTTTTGTATTTTAATTCACCTATTCTACAAGGTACTATAAAATTCCCGTAAAATTCTTATTTCTTAGCCACTTTCTTCTTAAGAATTCCTTAGTATAAAGGTCCTAGGGGTAAAGTCTCATAGATATCATCATCCATCTCTTTTGTAAAGGTTTTTCGCAACGAATCACTATAGATGTAGTTGTTTATTACCTTGTCAATGGTTTTCTTATTAATATCGTGCTTTAAGTAGCATCCGATTGACTGTGATTTTGGTATTTTTGTAATTATGCCTTTATATCCTACCCTTCATTCGCGAGTGAATTCTTCTTCTCTGTACTATCTATTTTTAATGATTTCATCATATTCTTTACTCTCAGCATTTATCACAACTTCTTCTCCTTCCTCATCATTCAAAACATCAATCACTTGTTCATCATCTTCATCGTTACTTTCTTGAATGATAGATATAGCATTCACATGCTTGGTGACCGGCGTGTGATTCTCCTTCCTTAATAATGCCTTCTCTAGAGTTTTTATCTTAGTATATTCCTTCAAGAGGTTCATGATTTCTGTCATCTTTTCGTGCATCTCCTCTCTTTGTCTATAGATGGCTTCTTCAAATTTCGCCAATCTTTATGAGTGTGCCAACATACACTTTCTCATTTGAGCCTTAAAGCTAGGTTCAAGTTCACGCATATGGGGAGGAGGGTGAGCATGTTTTGAAAAAGAAATTTATTTTCTCTTTTAGGCGAGTCAGAGTAAGTATTTGATTTTGGTTATGGCGACAGAGTTAACCAATGCTTGAGTTGGCGTAGTTACATGTTTAAATGGCTTCCTCCATCTTTCCAATAAGTAATCAACCCTATTTTCAAGATCATAAAGCTTTTCTTTGAAAATGTTGGAAATATCGATGGGTAAGGATATTGCCTTAACCGATTTGCTTGTAAGCTCACGACGGTCATTCCAACTTTCGTTGTCATAGAGGACGAGGTCCTCTATAATGTCCCACGATTCTTCCATATTCTTGTCACAAAGCTTACCACCGATTGCATGGTCAATGGATTGCTTTGTGGAGTAGTTGACATGATCAAAGAAAATTTGGATTTACGGCCAAAGATCAATGCCATGATGAGGGACTTTTTGGAGTAAGTCCTTGAAACGAGTCCATGCATCGTAAAGAGTTTCACCTTGATGTTGCTGGAATATCAAAATGTCATTCCTTAACTTGGCAGTTCTCCCCGGTGGGAAAAATTGTGCGAGGAAATGAGAAGTGAGATTATCCCAATCCCGCAGGTAGATGCTCAAGCCAATTGCTAGCTTGATCACGTAGAGAGAATAAAAAGAGATGCAAGCGTTTCGTTTCCTGAGTAGCACCATTAAGGTTAATGGAATCTATGATTTTAAGAAAGTCCTTAAGGTGTTGATTTGGTTCTTTGGAACGAAGTCTATGAAATGCACATCCTTTTGCACCAACCTGTCAGATGGCAAGGTAGACACATTGACTTCTCGGGGAAGCTCAATAGTGTTTCGATAGCCCAAATGGCTAGTTTTGGAGTACTCACCAAGAGTACGGGCTCTAGGTTGGATTGGTGGGTCGTGGTTAAAGGGCATATCATTCACCATGATGACAAATGACAATATTATGAACAAAAGGAACAAAGAAAATATAGACTACGATAAGGCTAAAAAATAAAAGAAAAAAAAACTCACTTGATAGGAATCTAGTGAGTAGACCTAAACTAGATAGAAATCAAAACCTAGACTATTCCCTGATAGCGCCCCAAAAACTTGATGCGGATAATTGTAAACACTAGAAGTTTTGCAATCCTCCTAGGCAGAGTACATAACCGTTGTAATGTAGTATATGTAAGACACGGAGGATTGATCATTCTCTAGAGGTAGGCTCGAAGTGTATGACGAATTAAGTCTAAGGGTTGAAGGAAGAGTATTGGTCTTTTATATATTATAGGAAAGCAAGTAAAAATCTCGAGTTTTGAAGAGCTGGTTTTTAAAACTAATAATTAAACTAAATAAACTAAATCTAAACTAATAACAAGAAAAGTAAATTGGTGGAAACTCGTATAGGTAAACAAACATTCTCAATTAATCATGCATTACTCCCAAGTTGAATTCTCTAACTTATTGCCATGTCACCCTCATTAGTGTAATGTGTAAGTATTCCCCTAATTCAGAAGCGGGTTGGTCAACTCCGCTATCTACGTGACAACCTAGGCAAGTGTTACCCGCAGACATGTTATCGCCCAATAGCTAATCGCGCGCAATAAATACTTAAGAAGAATCTCCACTCAGTCGACTTATGGTTGCGAGAGTATCCTCTAATTCTTATCACGTTTCACTGTACGTCTAACTGTGATACGAAATACAACTAGTTTTCTAATGTCTAACGTGCACACCACTAACAAGAAGCAATAATATTAAAGACTACAACTAGGTTTCATGCAATCATAAGCAAATACAAATTAATTTAGCCTATCGTGTTAGATCGAAGAAAAGAAAGACAAATAATCACACAACACATAGACATATAATAATAATTAATAATTGAATAACTTATCTTCAATGAAACATGGAGTTATTGATGGCAAAATAGCCTACAAAAGCTGAGAAATTCAGACTAGGGTTTTTCTTCCAAAGTTGCACACGAGGTTCCACACCTATAATGAAAATAATGCAAAAATATATATAGAATTACAAACGTGATGGCGTCACTTGTAAATTGTGACGCCGTCAGCTTGCCATCATCTATGGTTTCTATTTTGCACCGACTTAGTTGTGACAGCGTCACATTGGAACTATGATGCCGTCAGCCTTCATAACTTTAGTCTTGACACCGTCACTTCGAGGCCGTCTCAATTCCCTTAGTGGTCACAACATCTTCAAGCGATGGCGTTACGTTGTGTTAGTGACGCCGTCACACCTCCTTTTGTGACGTTTTTTCCGGGTATTGTCGTTTTCTCGTTCAATCAAGCCCAAAATGCATCTTGTTCCAGCATTTGCTTCCTAAGTACCTAAAACTCAAATATAAACAATTTAGGGCAATCAATAATCAAATATGTTTAAAGATTTTCGCATCGTGAATTCCCCCCCCCCCCCCCCCCCCCCCCCAGTAATCTGGCGATGAGAGATTAGAGATCCAAGAATTTTGGAGAGACGACAGTTAGGGTTTTTTGGCTGATATGATATTAAGCTAATATGTTTGACAATCTATATGTACACACCATCTTTTTCACTCTGTCGAAGGTGATACCACCACTATTACTCCCTCACGGTGGTTTATTTTCACATTGAAGGATATGCAGATCGAATATCAAATGGTTTAAAATGAGTCTGTTTGATCTAGTATTCTAGCTTATTGGCACTGTTTGTCATGATGTCCGGTATTTAAGTTTAGTGGTTGTTTCTTTGTAGTAGTAGATTGGAATCATATTTCCATTTTCATTTGTCACTTAAATGAGTTATTGATTAAGAGTAGAACTATACTTCATTTGGAAAAGTCGGAAGAAGATTAAACGAGACCCCTCTCCCGACTTTCATATGCTCTTTATAAAGTAGTTTGAGGGCATATCAGAAGGGATCATAGCGAATTATTGGCCTTTAGGATGCCTTTTTTGGGTAATGAATGTCTCAAAGAATTACCAAATTGAAATCCATACTTCTTATGAAAATTTACGTTCCATGTCGGCATATATATGTATTACAAGTTTGAATCAATATATTTCTCTATTACCCCTGAAAAATAAGTACAACTTATAACTGGCCAATTTATGAACTATATATAATGACTAATGTCCTTTTTGTATTATGAGATGTAAGAGTTTTGTACTATATGAAACTAAAAGTGGGACTCATGGAGGAAACTTAAGGAGAATAATGTTTCTATCCTAAAAAAAATGCAGTAAAGGGAGAAAAGCATATGATTCTACATTGCCTTAATAAAGGACAATCTGAGCATACAAGATTCCATGACCCACACAAATCTCTTAGTTGGTACTCAGAATCTTCTCATTGTGCTACTATTTCCTACATTATGTGTACGGATTTTGTCCAAAACATCAAAATGAAAACAAGTACTTAAGTAGTATTGTAGTAATAATTGAGGGTCCGAAACCTTGTGTAGGTAAAACGTTAACACAAACAAGAATTTTAAGTAGTAAATTGTTAAACACTGGAAGGAAACAAACTAGATGAGTTTTTTAACAGATGATATAAGCAAATATGTTTCCAAAGAGAAACTAATACACGTCGTTTAGATGATTCAGATGACGCGAGACCCGTAATACGTATCCGCTAAATGTTACGGCCATTTGAAGCTGGCTCATTGTCTTTCACGCTTCCTGTTTCTCTACATTACTGTTCTGTAAATGACTTAACCAATTGCTCAATATTTTCTGTGTCATATACTGTTTCCTGATCTCTGCACCAATTTCTTGAAGGTTCTTTCCAGGGTTTGGTATAATAGTGTTTAGGGAGTAGTTAGTCCATTGGAATAGCTTTCGGGGTGTGCTCTTTGTTAGGCCTTTACTTTCTCAAGGCATTTATAGATATTCGATTTCTTACCTCATTTTTTTTACGATTTTACCATGTTATATTACGCATCCAAATTTTATTGCCTTCTTCATTCATGTGTAAACTTAAAACTTTAATCATGTTACCACAAAAATATATAAGCTAGCACTGAACACATAACAACAGAATTTGACTCCATTAAGAGATAAATGAGTTTGAAAATCATCAACTGATTCTTTTGCATCTAACTTTCAAGTTTTGTTCGACGATTCCATTCAACAGTAGATTTTATCCTAATGCAGGACCATTTTCACTGGATTCCTATTTGCTTTTTCGGTAACTAGGGGGAGAAAATATGCCAACGTCGCCTATCAATAAACTCTGATCACAAGGCATACTAAAAGATTTTGACGATTAGTTCGTTATTGGGGCCACTTAAAGTTCAAAGTATAAGGTTTCGACAACTTGTTAGAAGGACCATACGTGAAAAAACTTTCGGAGAATGAGCGTCACAACACACAAGGATAAGAGGTGTTGATTTCCAGCCAATTACTTAAGAATGGGTCGGTTTAGGTTGTGCTTATCAGGTCATACATATACAAATAGCATAATGAGAGGAGCCCAATGTCTATTTCTAATGCAAACAACCTAATAAATCTTTTTATGGGTGAAAGCTAAAAACACGCAACGTGATTTTTCAGAACTACCGATGTACGCAACGAATTTTGAAAATTACCATTGTACGCAATATATTTTCAAATTTGGAACAATGTACGCAATATGACCGGTAACTAACAAGTTACCAGGTCACAAACTTTCAAAAATGACAGAAATGGTCCCTGTGACTTGCGTTGACTTTCACAGGTCATCCCATGACTTTATTTTCGGTTAAAAAAGTTTCAGTAATGGTCCTTATGGTCACTAACTTTCAGATTTAGTCCGTTTTTTCCGTTTTCATCCGTTTTTGTCAGTTTTTCTTACGTTTTGTCCGTTTTTCTTACGTTTTTATCGGTTTTCATCCGTTTTTGGCATTTTTTCTTACATTTTTGTCCGTTTTTATCCGTTTTTCGTACGTTTTGTCTGTTTTCTTTCGTTTTTGCCTGTTTTCATCTGTTGTTTTTACGTTTTATTCGTTTTTCGTACGTTTTTATCGATTTTAATTCGTTTTTGTCCGTTTTTCTTACATTTTGTCCGTTTTTCTTACGTTTTTGTTCGTTTTTGTACTATTTCAACATGTTGAAAATTTTTTCCAAAAAGAAAAAAAAATTTCCAAAAAAAAAATTAGCATTTTTTTCGCAATTTTGAAAAAATAAATAGGAAAAAAAAATTTCCGAAAAAAAATTAAAAATTTGAATAAAAATTTTCAAAAAAAAAAAAATTGAATAAAAAAAATATTTTTCAAATATTTTTTTGAAAAAAAATATTTTTCAAATATATTATTTTATAAAAAAATCTTTAAAAAAAAATATTTGAAAATTTTGAAAATAAAATATTTTTTTCAAATAAAATATTTTTCAAATTTGGAACAATGTACGCAATTTTTTTTTTGAATAAAAAAAATATTTTTCAATTACAAAACTACTTGGCTCTAATTCCGGAACGACTCCCTCTAGGACAGGGGTATCCGTTTCTATCAACACGCCCTTGTTCCTGTCGGGTGCGTCGGGTGCTTTTGTGAAGTTAGCTTCTAGCACCGATTGGAGTGGAGTAAAAGGAGTGCGCAGCGGGTCTCTGGCACTGGTGGTGGTAGTTGTTGTCTGGGTTGTCCCCGAGAGTGGTTCCACCAGAGGGAAGGCCGAATCCTGGCCGGATCCCTGATTCTTAGCAGCACTGGTTGTCCCAGAGATCTGCTTGGGGGTTGCCCCGCTGTGCACTTTCTTTCCAGTAAAATCTGATTGCGCTCGCTTCGTCATCCTAGTTCTTGGTTCTTTGTGAAGGGTCCCATGGATGGCGCCACTTGTTGATGCAAAAGTTGGACGTTCCTTGTTTGGAGCTCCGGTTCCTACACCAATTGAGAATTGCTGCTTGAGACCTGCGCACTAAAAGACAAAAGACACCGTTAGGCTTATCGTGGGATTGTTTCCCACGATTATCCTCCGGCGTGAGAGTAAGTAATCGGTTTAGGGTTTAAGGAGAGTTAGGGTTTTTAGATTGTACCTTCAACGAGGGAAGCTATTCCCTTTATATAAGCACGGAATCCTTGTTGGTTCCGTGTTCCTCAACCTTCGGCGTATCCCGCCTAAGTCGGTTGGGAATGATAATCCTCTTATTTAGAAGATATCGGATATCTATTCCATGAATAGCTTTGGGCTTGGGCCTTCGTGAGCCCAAACCTCTAATCGGTGTAGCCCGACTCGTACCGGGCTAAGTTAGTGTTGGACTTTAGCCGGGTTCGTGACCCGGATGTAGACTATACGTCATCATGTCCCCCCAGTCTAGTATGCGCAGTGCATAACTGCGGATGCTAGACTAATAACCATAGTCAATGAACAAGAAACCAAACGTAACAAAGAGGCCAAAGAAATATGCGCTGGATACATTGTATCCAGCCGTAATATTAAAAAATGGGCGCCTCGTAAATCGGGGGAAAGTTACTGCACCCGTGTCCCATCAAGCAATCTCAACCACACAGTTAGGGTAGTGGAGTCCACGTGTCGGTCATCGTGTGGAGGAAGAAAATTATATAACCCCTTCCCCTCATTTACACCATCTCCACACACAGTAAAAACAATCCGCCATTAGCAAAGCTTCCAACACCTCAAATCCTTCAGACTGATATACCCCTAAGGTAACCGCGCCTGCGCCTTTGTTCTTGATTATAGCAATATCATGGTTAAGGAATTATCTGGTTTTACATCCGACATAACGGAAGAGGAACTACAACAGTTTGCATCAGATTATTATATCCCTAGCGCAGTACATCCGGAAGTTCCGGCTGCGAATGCATCAATAGCGGATTTCCCCGATGGGAAAATTGGTGTATACACGCGTTTTTTTGAATTCGCAAATCAGCGCATACCCATATCATTATTCTTAAGTGATGTATTGAACTATTACCGCATTCACTTGTCCCAGCTGCACTGTATAGGTGCGGCGAAATTAATAAATTTCGAGGTGAACTGCCACTTATTGGCCATAAATCCAACCATCCATTTATTCCGGGCATTTTACCACACCACGTGGTCAAACGGGTGGGTTTCCTTCGCGAAATGCCCTGGATCCCTTCAATGTTACACAGACAAGTTAGACGCGCTCCGAAATTGGAGGGAAACCTTTTTCTGGATTGACAACACTTGTTTTCCGTCTCAATTCGATTTTTACGCTAAGGGGACACTGCCAAAGGATGAGCGCCCCCTCCCTGGATCATATAATGCAGATGATGCGGAAACAATAAACGTGAACCGCATCCCTATAAGCTCCTACCCCGAGGAGTTCTTGGTGCATATTGGCCTGAGCCACAACTATTTTGGCAGCTCAGAAGAAGTCCCTATCTTCTTAGACGCCGATGGTCAGGGTGGGTGCTCATGCTTTCGTACCCCGCTGAATTACATTTCTGTAAGTCATTCACTATTTGTGCTTCGTAATTGTTATGAACTATGTGTGTTTTTGTTGTTGCGCAGAGATGGATCTATTCAGCGTGGTGCACCTGACAAAGCCAATGGATGTAAAGGTGGGAACTCGACCCCTGAAGGAGGGAGAAGAGCCCGTGCTAGTTGCGGTGGCCGGGCGTACCATAGCTATGGACCTAGGCGAGGCGGGTGAAAGTTCACCCGTGGCGCTTCAAGCAACTCCCTTACAAAGTATGCCGAGTACAACAGTACAGACACCTCCCGTGCAACCAGCGCCCATAGCGGCGGAGCACGTGGAAGAAGCAGATGAGGAAGAAGAGAGTCCTGAATTAGAGCGCAAAAGGAAGCGCAGCGGCGATGGCGCTGCCACCTCCCGGAAGAAGCGCCCAGTTGTTTTTAGTGTGGAGTCATCTTCCAGTGATGTTGCGTCACGCCCCCCATCACCTGACACCTCCATTCCTGCGTAAGTATCCTTGAAAGATTATGTATCAAAATATAACTAGGTAGCACTGAATAACTGTGATTTTCTCGTCATGTTTGTAGGTTTGAACAATCCGCAGAGTCGCCCCCCCAAGCAAGTCCAATTCGCGCTGAATCCTCTGGGCTGAAGAGCCAAAGCGCGGAGCCTGAGACCACTGGGGAAGCACCCATGGAACAACTTGTTGATGACCTGGTCTCTCTTGCGACGCGGATAAAGGTAAAGTACTCGGGCGAGACTAGCCAAGGTGCGGAGAAAGACAAACGCATTGCATTACTTGAGGCTCAATTGGCTAGTGCTAGAGGCGAAGCAGAGACTCTTGGGTCATATGCTACAAAATTAGCCGAGGAGAAAATGGCACTGATGTGTCAAATAAATCAAGAGCTCGCGGAGGCTGCGAGCTATAAGTCTTCTTGTCTGTGGGCTATTAAATATTTGGAAAATGGCAAAGACGCACTGACCTCCCAGCTTGAAGACTTCGGCGCTACCGTGAAAAGTGCTCTAGAGACGCAGGAGGAGAAGTTGCGTAAACTAAGCATAGAGTACGACGAGGAGTTATATCCGCAACTTCTCTCCACTATAGCTGAACGCAGATGGCTCATAAGCCATGGGCTCCGCCTAGCAGCGTTAGGTGTCCTAGAGTCGCAAGAAGTTCGTGACTCCTTCGGGGATGTGGTGAAGTGTGCGCTGGAGCGTGGAAAGTCAGAAGCTATTGAAAAGCTGCAAGAGGCTGAGCTGCTAAAGGTACCCGTTGAGCAGGTACCTGCTTATGATGCGAAGGCTTATGATAATCTGGTCGCTGCCATGAAGAAGATGAAAGACTTGGAACTCCCCAAGATCGCTGAACTGGAGCGTGATCAGGACTATCCCATAAACGTAATTTTTGCAGGTCTGACTCTAGCCCGTCATCTCGGTGGAGAGGCTGTTGCGCCGTATTCTGCCTCGTTGTTTGTCGCTGTAAATTCAAAGCGCAGTGCATAGGTGAATTCCATTCCCTCTGGATTTGTAAGGAGAAGGCCTGCTCCTGAACCATCAATGCAAGAGGATCCATCTGTAAACAAGATCCATGGATCATGTTGGTCTGTCTTATTTGGTGTGGGTACCTCATCGGTGTCTGGCTTTTCAATGAGGAAATCTGCCAGAATCTGTCCTTTAACTGCCGTGCGTGGTCTGTAGGAGATGTTGTGTTCGCCCAGCAATACACTCCACTTCTAGAGTCGGCCTGATGCATCAGGTTTAGAGTTGATCTGCTTGATTGGCTGATCGGTGATTACTGCAATCGGGTGCGCCTGGAAATACCTGCGTAATCGTTTAACAGCAAACACCAATGCAAGAACCAATTTTTCCATGGCGGTGTAGTTCGCCTCCGTCTTCTTTAGCGCTTTGCTTACAAAGTAGATAGGAGTTTGCACTGAATCTCTATCTGTTAGTAGTACTGCGCTGATTGCTCCATCAGTTGCGGACAAGTACATGATCAGTTCTTCCCCTGGTCGGGGTGCAACGAGCGTTGGGAGTGTTGCCAGATGCTGTTTAAGCTGAGTGAAGGCTTCCTCTGCCTCCGTAGTCCACTTAAAATCACCCTTCTTTATGCACTTCTTGAGTGTTTTGAAAAGTGGTAACGATTTTTCTGCTGATTTGGATAGGAACCTGTTTAGGCCGGCCAACTTTCCGTTAAGATATTGGACTTCCTTCAACGTGCGTGGTGAAGGAAGTTCGATGACCGCTTTTGTCTTTTCTAGACATGGTTTTATACCGTCAGGTTCAATCAGGTATCCCAGGAACATGCCTTCAGTAGCGCCGAATGTGCAATTTTTGGGATTCAGCTTCATGTTTATCTCTCGTAGAGTTTTAAATGTCTCCTCAATGTCGCGTATTAGCTCATCTTCAGTATGGCTCTTGATGACTAGATCATCGACATAGACATCTAGGTTGCGACCCACCTGTTTTTCGAAAACGGTATCCACCAACCGCTGATAGGTGGCACCCGCGTTTTTCAGGCCAAAAGGCATTTTTGTGTAACAGTAAACACCTTGGCCTGTGTGGAAGGCCGTCTTTTCTTCATCCTCTTTAGCCATCTGAATTTGATGGTACCCTTTATACGCATCTAGGAAACACTTCAATGGATACCCGCACAGAGACTCTATTTTCCAGTCTATCTCTGGTAATGGGTAGCAGTCCTGTGGGCAAGCTTTGTTAAGATCAGTAAAGTCAACACACATTCGCCAGCTACCGTCACTCTTTTTGACCATTACTGGGTTAGAAAGCCAGTCGTGGTAGTAGACTTCGCGCATGATTCCCGCATCGACCAACTTGTGTACTTTTGCCAGGATCGCTTGCGCGCGCTCTGGGGCCTGGCCGCGTTTCTTCTGGCGGATAGGCGAGTACCCTTGTCGGATTCGCAGGTTGTGCTCTGTGATTGATCGCGGTACCCTGGTCATGTGTTTTGGCTCCCATGCAAAAATGTCTAAGTTCTTTTGCAGGAGCGCACACACGGCTGATTTGCCATTGTCTGATAGTGACCCTCCGATGGCTATTTCCTGTTCTGGGTATTCTGGGTGGATCGCTACTTTCAGATGTGGAATTCTGGTCGTCCGCGGTGCTGGGGTTGGTGCGGTCTCGCATGCAATCGTGTTGCATTCTCTATGTGGTATAGTGGCATTGTAAAGAGTAACAATACCACCTTCCACTGGGAACTTAAGCATCCCATGCGCTGTTGACGGCACTGCTCGCATAGCTGAAATTCCTGGTCTCCCAATGATGCCATTGTATGGCGAGAGAGATTTAATCACCATAAATTCCATCCAGGCCGTTGCGGAGTGTTCTTCGTTTCCAATGTTGACAGGTAATCTTATTTGTCCCATAGGCCATATTTTCTCACCTGTAAAACCAGTCAACGCTGTTCTGACTGGGGTTAATTGGTTGCGTATTTCAGGACGCAGTCGCTTGAAACAGTGCTCATACATGATGTCAGCAGAAGGTCCACCATCAACATACATGCGGTGGATGTCGTGACCCCCCGCGCTTATCTCTATGGTAAGTGGTTCCACCACTGCGTTGTTCGTGGTTAAGGTGGGGAATGAGATTTCCTTTCCTCGTGAAAAATCCTGGCTTACCTTCTGCTTTGTGACCCGCTGCCATGATTGTATCATGTAAATTGTGTCGGGTTTGTCTTTAGGCGTTTCTTTCTTATTGCCGCTCTTTTGCTTGTCCTTCCCTTCCTTGATATTCTTGACCAGATGGTCCAATCTACCTTCTTTGACCATCTTGTCAATGAGTTGGCGCAGTTGGACACATTCGTTAGTGGTGTGGCCCTTCTGCGCGTGGTAATCACAGTATCCACTGCCGACACGCCTATCCTCTGGAGTGCGCATTTGTGGTGGTCTCGGGAAGTTAGCGCCCTCTGTTGCGAGTATTTCCTTTGGCGATTTGGTAAGCGGGGTATATTTGTCATTGTCGCGTCCATTCCCCTGGTTGCGATAGTTCCTGTTACGGTTACTATTCCGATCTGTGGATTGTCTCCCAGGTTGTTCCTGTGACCGGTAGTTGGAGTAGCTTCTCTTGCTATCCGCTGCGGCGGCCTCTCCTTGTACGAAGGATCGCGTACGCTTCATAACCTCATCGAAGATTGGGGAATCCTATCATTCAATCTTTTAATAAGTTCCGGGTTACTGATCCCATTCATGAACCCTGAGATTTTGAGTACTTCGGGACATGCTTTGACTTGCATGCACTCATCCTTGAAGCGCTCCATGAAAGCGCTTGTGGATTCCCCTTGGCGCTGTTTGACTCTAGCGAGTTCAATGGGATTCTTAGCACACTTTTTTCGTTGAGTAAAGTTTAGGCGGAATGCCTTCCTCAACTCTTCGAAGCCATTGATGCTTCTGCGTGGAAGCTTGTTGAACCAGTTCCGCGCATTTTCCACCAGTGTGGAATTGAACATGTGGCACCATACAGGTTGTGGCCAGTTTTCAATGGTTGCGGCTGATTCGAAAATTTTTAGGTGATCATCAGGGTAACCTGCTCCATCATAGGTTTTAACATTAGTAGGCATGCGCCTCTTTTTGTTCTCCGAAAAATCACTGATACGTCTAGTGAACGCATCTACCTTCTGACGGCGCCATGGGAGAGACATATCCTCCTCTTCTTGGTCACGGTTTTTTCTTCTGGATTTCCAATGTCCAGTCTCACTGTCCTCGTTGTCCGAGGAATTACTAGAAGATAGTTCCTCTCTCCTTCGGCGTTTACGCCGGTTGTCCTCAGAATTTGTGCTTGGGGGACTTTCACTTGGGGAATATCGCTCCCCCAGTCTATCTTGTACTCTGCGGCTACCAAGTCTAGTGTGGACACTGGTGCGCTTCTCATCTTCCTCACTTTCAGTCATAGGCTGTGAGTCAGATGTATCATCTCCCTCGACTCTCCTTCCAATTCTATTGAACACTGGGGGTCGGCGATTACCCCTCCCGCGTTTCTCCTTCTGACGACGCGGTGGAGATATCCCAAACTCTGGGCCAAAGTCTAGCCGAGCATGCAGGCTCCGACTTGGTCTTTTCTTTGCTTCCTCTTGCATGAGGATAGCTAGGGCTTCGTAATTTTGAGAGACAAAACTACTTGGCTCTAATTCCGGAACGACTCCCTCTAGGACAGGGGTATCCGTTTCTATCAACACGCCCTTGTTCCTGTCGGGTGCGTCGGGTGCTTTTGTGAAGTTAGCTTCTAGCACCGATTGGAGTGGAGTAAAAGGAGTGCGCAGCGGGTCTCTGGCACTGGTGGTGGTAGTTGTTGTCTGGGTTGTCCCCGAGAGTGGTTCCACCAGAGGGAAGGCCGAATCCTGGCCTGATCCCTGATTCTTAGCAGCACTGGTTGTCCCAGAGATCTGCTTGGGGGTTGCCCCGCTGTGCACTTTCTTTCCAGTAAAATCTGATTGCGCTCGCTTCGTCATCCTAGTTCTTGGTTCTTTGTGAAGGGTCCCACGGATGGCGTCACTTGTTGATGCAAAAGTTGGACGTTCCTTGTTTGGAGCTCCGGTTCCTACACCAATTGAGAATTGCTGCTTGAGACCTGCGCACTAAAAGACAAAAGACACCGTTAGGCTTATCGTGGGATTGTTTCCCACGATTATCCTCCGGCGTGAGAGTAAGTAATCGGTTTAGGGTTTAAGGAGAGTTAGGGTTTTTAGATTGTACCTTCAACAAGGGAAGCTATTCCCTTTATATAAGCACGGAATCCTTGTTGGTTCCGTGTTCCTCAACCTTCGGCGTATCCCGCCTAAGTCGGTTGGGAATGATAATCCTCTTATTTAGAAGATATCGGATATCTATTCCATGAATAGCTTTGGGCTTGGGCCTTCGTGAGCCAAAACCTCTAATCGGTGTAGCCCGACTCGTACCGGGCTAAGTTAGTGTTGGACTTTAGCCGGGTTCGTGACCCGGATGTAGACTATACGTCATCAGTTGCGTACATCGGTAGTTCTGAAAAATCACGTTGCGTATTTTTAGCTTTCACCCATCTTTTATTAACAAACCACAAACACATTTTTGTGGTTCAACCTTATTCGGCCTCTATTAAAATGCCCCGTTTAACTTTGAATAAACTAATTACTACCCAATGTCTAACAAGCCGGAGCTGCCCATCCTATTACCTCTACTAAATATCATTACAAACTGCATCTTGCTTTATATTAACGTATAGTCATTGCACATATTCCTACAGAAGATATTGTGATACATATTATTCGTGTCATAATCATTGCATCTCAGCCCCATTATAGTGTGAGTAAATTCCCATAAATGCAACTTTCGCAACTTGATCCGTAGGATCCTCAATCACTATCAAGGTCTTTCCTATGTTCCATAATAATCTTTCAAATTTTCATTCAAAGGAATGTATTGATGTTTCATAGAGATGTTCATTTTATAGACAAACATCCATGAGCACCAATCATTACATTGACGGAGAGATAGAATTATGCATCATTATTACATATGTTTGAAATTTCATATACAACCGAACAAGTGTATCACTATAAATCTTTCATGGAAATCAAGCAAAAAGGTACATAAGTACAGAATCATTGACGCCTTATATAATCACCCTGATAAAAACAATCAAAAGCGATAATGATATTTGTTTCTATTCAGAATCCAGAAAATGTATGAGCTAGCTAGCTCTTTTTGTTTTCTATCTTCTTTGGCCTCCAAGATTTGATGAACATTGGCCAATGCTTCGGAGTCTATCAAGTCCACCTCAATTTGTTTTCATTTGTATCTTGCCCGAATTAGTATAGGGTAAAATCATGGCATCATTTTATGCGCATGACCATTGAACTTAATACTTAATACATAATCGATCCAATCACGACTAATAATCAACCACAACTGGAACTAGGATGACATGCACCAAATGCTGCTTGTTCTCACTTATCTCCAAATATTGCTTGTTCTCACTTATCTCCAAATATAAGTTTTGTTTTCATGGTAGTAGAGGGATGACATGCACCAAAATCCTAGTGATCTTAATAGTATGTTACATGAACCAAAGAAAAAATGAAAGAGCCAAATAGCTAACAGAAAAATTAATGAGATTCGTACTACAGAAGATAGAATGCAAGTATGGCGAATCGAAAAAAATCATTATGGACACAGCTGGCCAGCTGCAAAACTTGGACATTTGTTCAGGACAAGGTACATCTATAAGATAAGAATGTAGTTTTTCTGAACAACTAAGAGGTTATTTATTTTCTACTGAATAGGGTACTGGTAAGGATGTGATATTGACACACTTGTGGTGATGCGCCTTGTTTATATGATTTGGTAATTGAAAACACATTTTATTTTCTATAACCGCCATGCTTATCCTTCAAGGCACTGATTCGATCGATTTACCTAACTAAAGATTAGATGGTAGATTCCAATAAACTAGATATACTAAATTAAGTGATGTTTGGATTTTACATACCAACCATATGGCTTTAGGCATTTTTAGGACATCGATATAGTTTTACTCCACATGCTGACAGGGAGATTAT
The DNA here is from genome assembly GCA_019973895.1 of Chrysanthemum seticuspe. Lineage (NCBI taxonomy): Eukaryota > Viridiplantae > Streptophyta > Magnoliopsida > Asterales > Asteraceae > Chrysanthemum > Chrysanthemum seticuspe. The sequence goes on along the minus strand of BPTQ01000006.1, from coordinate 49,342,769 downwards.
AGCGGATAAGATGTTAACCGAGATATGATGGGATCACCAATAAACAGGAAAATTACTAGTTCTGGAGATACTGATTCGTCTACTACAAGAAGGATAACTTTTGTCCTGCTTATTTGTGGTGCTTGATGATACAAGTCGTCAAAAATTCTTCTCAAGTAGCACGACCCCACTTCACCCCCTGTGTTCATTAGCTATAAAAAGGCACATTGCAACCTATTGCCACATACCAGTTCTTGAGGCTTGATATATAGTGTTCCTTAATCGTAAGTCCCACAAATATTTTGCTTCTTCCCACCATATTCCAGTTACATAAAAGTCTTTAACCCAATAGTTCTTAACCTTTCTTTAGTGTTTGCAGGTCGTCTAGCTCAATGTCTTCACATGGGTCAGCTGGTTCATGGACTGTTAAGCAGAACAAGGATTTTGAAATGGCTCTGGCTGTGTTCGATAAGGATACCCCTGACCGATGGCACAATGTCGCCAAGGCTGTAGAAGGGAAGACTGCAGAAGAAGTGAAGAGGCATTACGAAATCCTGGTGGAGGATGTGAAGCACATCGAGAATGGCCACATTCCTTTCCCCAATTATAGGACCACTAACGAGGCATAACCAAGGTAACATAGAAATCGATAATAAGCTGGTCAACTTAGTACAGAATAAAACCCTTGAGCTCTCACAAAAACTGTGACTAGTGAGCAGAAAACTAAGGCTCCCAGTTTTGACCATGTTAAATTAATAGGTCGGGTTATGCATTCACAAAGTAGAAAACAACTGGTAACACCCATGATTTCCCATCCCTAAGCCTAATTATAGTCTATATCATGTGGTTAATGATGCATAATAGTGACTTACCAATCATCAAACCACTTACCTCCAAATCATGACAGTGGCTTAGATTTTATTTAACTTACAGTTTTTATTATCTCGCTTACTAGTCCAAATAATTTAACATTGCATGTATCTACAGAATTTAGAGACAATATAGTGACCATCATGTCAGTCACTAATTTCTGATGATTGGAAAAAAAGGCAGTGACAAAACGCATAAATGGTCAATAACTAGTAACTAATTAATTAAAAACATTATTTTAAATAATCATTAGTTTTAGAACTATGGTTAACCACTGTTTCGCAACTCTTCCCTGCCAGCCCACATGTATATCCAGCGATATTTTAACCGTAGTATCTTCTAAGACCTTTGTGTCATCGTACCAATAGGCCACTAACGAACATGCATGAATGGTTTGTACCTTTGTAATAACCACTTAGCCCCTAAATATAACCACTCCAAACCAACTTGATGTACCACTACTATTGCATGCTTTTAATTCTTAAACCTAACTCTTAGGGATGTGTTTAGCAAAACCCTAAGACTATATGGTTTCCTTACTTGAAGAATATTACCTTACAATGGCAGCCGTAGCAAGTTTTATCTATTAAAAACAACAAACGAATGCATTTACGACCCACTTTACTTACCACTACTTATGCATGCTTTTAATTCTTAAACATAACTATTAGGGCTATGTTAAGGAAAACCCCAAAACATATAGAACATATTACCTTACAATGACAGCCACATCAAGTTTGCTCTAGCAAAAACAGCAAATGAATACCTCAATGAGTCTTCAAGCCATTCACACGTAACAATTCTGTTTGTCTCTTTTGCATTAGCAAACTTTTTATGCATGGAGGCATACAATCGTTTTATTGACAAGAAAACTTATAGGTATCACAATATGCACATAAAGAACAAAATACATGCTAGGAAACAGTAGTTCTTTTCCATGTTAAAGTATCTCCTTGTCTAAAATGCAGGAACACAAAGCGGAATCCGTATGATTAAGCATGGACATGATCAAGTAGCAACAATAATCAGAATCAATAAATCGATTCTTTGATGTAATTTGATTTTTATTACAACTTCAGTTGAATAATTGTATGTCTTTCTTTTTGCTTGGATAAATGAATCAGTACGTAATCGACTGATCGACACAGACGAAAATCTTATTTGGTGTTGTTTTTGTTGGAAAGACATGGTCAATTATTAGGTTTGAATGACAATTGATGGTCATCAAATATACTAATGAGGTTTTAGAGCAAGATTAATGTATGGTCATATGTAATGACCAATTTAATTCTATGTTCATGAGCCATTAGTAGGATTTATTGTGATAATTATTTGACCGTTTTCTTTCATTTCTTTTCCCTATAAATGAGAGCTTTTCTCATATGTCTAATACGCCATGAAAACTATTTATATCCTCTCCTTTCGTGTATCTTGTTTCTTTGTGTAATCGTTAGTAATATAGGGAAGGCACATTTTGGTTCGCCTTGATAACTCGTTTGTGCTAACGGGGTTATCCGTTGTTGTTGTATCCTGGGAGATAGACGTTCATGATTCTCAAGCACCGTGGAGAGGACGAATCTGTCTTAAGGAAACTGTGAGCATCACAGGCCTCAACATTTTATTTACTTGTGTTTTTGTGTCTTAACAATTCAAAGATTTACGGTATCGTTTCTCTACACTTTTATGTTTTATGTTATGGTTTATTTGTCTCTAATAGCAACACGTAATATATACTACATTCTTAAGATATATCCTTTTTTTGCAATTAGAGGCAATTGCTGATCAGATGAATAATTTGAAAACGTATTGATATTATTTGGTTAAAAAAGAATAAAAACCTGTTTCGGTTTCTTGGTCAAATTATGTATTGACATTTAACCTCCATGTAAGTATTAAGTAATGTATAAATTACACGGTTACGGTTTTTGAAACATGGAAAATAAATGTCTTTGTGATATTTGGACTCTATATGAGCAGATAAGTTTAGGAAACAAGGCCATACTTATTGGGACCCATTTAGAACCAAACTAACTTGTTATGTTGCATTCTTGAACATATTTTGGTTGCAACTTATTTTGTATATAATAGGGATATCGAATATGTATATATACATTTTAAGATGGTTATTTATTTGGTTCGAAAAGAAATATTTGAGAATCATTTATGTAACAGTTTGATAGTGTCATGTTTCGTGGGCTTCGTGTTGCTATAAAAGTTTGATCTTGATGTGTTCATGTGACAAAACAGTATATATATTCAAAGCTTATTATATTGAAAACTATTTTGATTTGGTTTTATTGAAAAAAACTTAAACCGTATTTGTTTTCTTAGTCGAGTTATGAAATGAATATTATATTGTATTGTTAATGGATGATAGCTATCAATAAATGGTATATGGTTAATTAGGCGCTGAATGTTTGGTTTTGCTATCTTGATGGCTTATAATTGACTGATGAATAATAATATCATAAAACTATCTATGCATACAAAAGAGCATGAGCCCCAATTCTGTTAGTTAATGTTTTAATGAATTATGTGACCTTGATCTGTGTCAAAGAGACTAGAATGGAGATTTCTTTTGCTTGAAATGGATCTTATTCATATGAAACATTCGGGGATCAACTTTTTGAACCATTCAACATGACATTGATTCCACGTAAAAAAAAATAGTAGTAACTTTTTGAAATTTTATTTCATATATCACTTAAAACTATTTCGAGTTTCAATGTGCTTTTGAAGGTTTAATTTGGTATAATAGATAAATAAGAACAACCTAATGCTCAAAGTATGGTGTTTGTTACTGGTTTGAGTAACCAGTATTGCTTTCAAGAAAAGCGTTCTTGTAAAATGCAAATTTGGTGTCATTGTGGCTCCAAGACACTTAATGTCGTAGTTGTGTAGTAATGAGTAAAATAGTTTATTCTGTCTGAGTTAAAGAAATTGGTATGATGTTTTTTTTGCTTGGAAAGGTTTCATTATTGTTGTGACACATATATTTTTTATACTAATATGCAATACAATTGAGTTGTATTTTATGGAAGCCGAAAGGTTTTGAATCATTACATTATGATAGAACAATATAGTGTTCGAAGCATGTTGACTAAAATCATGTCATGGTACTAGTTTGTGTAACTAGTATTGGTTTTCAATCATGACTGGATCGTAAAGATTAAACTATATTGCGGAATGTGGACTTTGGTGTTAATTGGAATCCAAAGTACTGGTTGTCACAACTACGCAATCGTGGGAAAATGCATTGTTTGTTTAGTAAATTTTGGAGTTTTGTTTCCAAATTTACTTCAAGTGTGTAGCTAAGACATTAAAATGATTTTTGAAACAATAAAATTAAAAAAAAAAATAAAAATAAAAAAAAAAATAAAAAAAATCAAATGGATGGGATTACACTTTTATTTTTTGGTTCAAGAGTGGTCTTTGGACATACTACCTTAATCAAACGGGTCTTTGCTTTCGTTGAAAATAGTAAGTGTGATTAAACACTTGTAGTTCATGGTTTGAACAAAGTTTCTTATTATGGTTCATGGTTTGAACAAAGTTTCTTACTACTTTGTGTTGATCGCATATGTTGCTGAATCATAGGTTGATGTGTTTAAAGACAAAATGTCGATAATGAAGAATCATACACTAGTTTACATGATTGATACACATTGTGGTGTATATAGTGTCATGAAAACAACGATGATATTTTATTTTTCTTGCAAATTGGTATTTTTTTAAGGTTGTTTGGTGCGGTGTTGTTTAACACTGTGCAACTAATTTTGTAACATGAGAATAAACAAGTCACTCGATTTTGTATCGAGTATTGGAAGTTTGGATGTTGCAAATGTTCTGTTGTGAATATTGTTGCGAATAATCAAACTATTTGTTATTCTAGAAAGATGAATAATCGTCAAGACTTGTTATAACTCATATTGCTAATAATCGAACGGTTTGTCATATGTAAGCAATGACTATGTGTTGAATATAACCGTGTAGGACATTGTGAAATGTCGAGAAAGAACACACATATAAATGACAATGAATTACGTTGGTTTATGTAACTAACTTGAACTGTGTGATTGTCATCCAATGTGAGCTATTGTCCATTCGCTAAGTTGGACATATTTTGATTGTGTAAAATGATTACACGTTGATTTTATGTGATTATAATCACATAATAAATTGTGATAATCATATAATGATAAGAGATTAAATGTGATTATATATAATCACAAGTGAATTGGAATGATATGTTATAAGTGTAGGACTTACACATATAACTTATGGGATTCTCCTAAAACATGTATGGTCATTTAAGGTGGTGATTTGTCTAAAAGAAGAATGTTAGTAGATGAAGCTATGAGTAATCAGAATGATGCATCTTCTGTCATACTCTTGATTCCTTGGTCTATAGCATGCTAGATTTGGAATCTGTTAATTATGATACAAAAAATAATTAACATAAGACATTCAAAAAGTTTGCATACACTAGTATGAAACTTGTGAAGTGACGAATTATTAAGGATCTTGATGTCATATCCATGTGAAGAAAAAAAAATCTTATAAACAAGATTAATACATTGAAAGAGAGAACCTTTCTACAAAATTCTTGAGATAAATTCCATGTGGGGGATTCCGGCCTAGCTAGAGTTCAAAAGAACGTCAACAAACATGAAGTTCTTGCCTAGTTGGAATACTCAAGAATTACCTAGAGCATGATATATTTAGAGTTGCACGAAACTCAAATTTGTACAAACATATTATGTCGATACGACAACTACTCTCAGCATGGGTTATCCCTATTGACAATATGAAGTCATAGAATAACTTTGCGGATCCACTTGCGAAAAGCTAAATGTGAGAGTTAGTTAGCAAGTCGTGAAGAGGAATGTGACTAAAGCCCTTGAAAAGTTTATATGAAGGAAAACCTAACCCAGCTGACTGGAGATCCCAAGATCTGGGTTCAATAGGACAACCAACTTGTATAAACTGAGGTCACTGTGGGGGAGTAATAAACTCCACATTTATTTAAGGGAGTTAGTAAACTTCCTAGTCCATTCCTATAACAGTGACAATATGAGGTTAAGCATATGGCTTTTAATGATTAATCGAGAATCACCTATGTGAGAGAGAAGTGGGGTCGCTTCTAAGGGAATTGTGTGGGCACAATTCTTAACAGCTCTCGCAGAACCAGGCTAATGTTCATGACCATAACGAACATAACTATGAGAACCAAAATGTGTCAAGGAGATATTTGTGTGAATATATATTGTCGTCTCCACAAACAGCGGACAGTTCAAAGACATCAAGTTCTACTAGCTGCTAGGAGGCTAAGTATATTTCACGAGGGAAGGTTCAAAGGGTAACACCTACCTATCATATGCAAATATCAACTGCAAAACTCTATTACAACATCGAGTCATTGAAATTTGTTTCCTTTAACAATTTCATTCATGTGGGGGATTGTTGGAAAAACATGGTCAATTATTAGGTTTGAATGACAATTGATGGTCATCAAATATACTAATGAGGTTTTAGAGCAAGATTAATGTATGGTCATATGTAATGACCAATTTAATTCTATGTTCATGAGCCATTAGTAGGATTTATTGTGATAATTATTTGACCGTTTTCTTTCATTTCTTTTCCCTATAAATGAGAGCTTTTCTCATATGTCTAATACGCCATGAAAACTATTTATATCCTCTCCTTTCGTGTATCTTGTTTCTTTGTGTAATCGTTAGTAATATAGGGAAGGCATATTTTGGTTCGCCTTGATACCTCGTTTGTGCTAACGGGGTTATCCGTTGTTGTTGTATCCTGGGAGATAGACGTTCATGATTCTCAAGCACCGTGGAGAGGACGAATCTGTCTTAAGGAAACTGTGAGCATCACAGGCCTCAACATTTTATTTACTTGTGTTTTTGTGTTTTAACAATTCAAAGATTTACGGTATCGTTTATACACTTTTATGTTTTATGTTATGGTTTATTTGTCTCTAATAGCAACACATAATATATACTACAGTTTTTTGTGTTCTTTATGCCATTTTGCTTTCACCGATCATCTAATTAAATTCAAGTTTATTAGCTACATTCTACTATTTGAACTTGATTGGTTTACCATTCAAAAAATCTTAAAATCAAAATATATGCAAATTAAAAAAAAGAAAAGAAAAAAAAGGAATTAAGTTTAATGTTTTAAAAGTGAGCATGGCCGGGGTTCTAGGGTAGTTGTTTCGTTATTGTAGTTATGTCAAACTATTAAAATTGCTTGATAGTATTTATCTATAGTTCTTATAGTGTAATTTAGCGCGGTTATCACTTAATTTATATAGAAACATATCATAAACATATAAACAAATGTACGATCAATGATGGAAAATTTCAACACTCCCTAATACCAACACGAAAATAAATTTGGGTTTGGTATAAACATTTTACAGGTCGTGTTCGGTCAACCTGCTTACCATTTTTTATTTTATTTTAAAAAGCAGTCAACCGATCCCGTAAGTTAACGAAGCCTTTTTTGTGGTTAAATTAACTGACCTGTCAACCCATTTAAATTTTTTACAAAGAACACCAACCCGTTTAACTAATGTACGTGACATGTCAATTGGTCGGATATAGGATACATGGATTAAACAAGTTGACTCACAAACCCTACTAACATTTTTGACTATTATTCCATCTATCTAAATAAGTTTGGAATATGATATTTACTATTTATTTAAATTATTTGTGTCATGATCATGCAATCTCATTTGTTTTTTGTAAAGGATACCCTAAATGTGAACTCGGCCACTTGATCTAGAGAATCTTCGATCACTATCGAGTTATATGTTCCATAAACATGTATTTACGCTTTGATGTCTCATACACTACTAGGAAATTCCTCATTGGTGGCAATCGTTTCTGGTCACTAACAACATGAAATTGGTCCGTAGTCTTTTTGGTGACAAAAATCTAGGTGGTCACTTATCGTCACAATAGGCCTGTCGCTAAGTTAGACAAAATACAAAAAGTTTTCCAGTTTAGATTGGTCACAAGTTTATGACGATTTTTGAGTCGCTAAAGTTTGTCACGAGACTAGTAAATTAGGTCGTCAGTTATTGGGTAAACGTGAAGGCTCATTGACGTCCATTAGTGGCCAAGAAAGAATCTTACTCAAAGTGGTTATTAAGTGTTAAGGACTAAAAGGTTGTCACCAATTTTGAACTCATGACAAAAAAAATCTGTTAACTTTTAATACAATTGATTGTAAAATAGATCAAAAACCTTATAATGTGTGTTTACGAAAATAGAGATTACTAATTCGATTCACAAAACATTTAATTAATACAAACTAATAAAAAGGAAAAGAAACCTATGATCTGTAAACTTCACCCCCATTGCTTTGCTCATTAACTATCACAGCTTTGTCTTGTTTTGGTGACATCTACATTGATCAAGATGCCCAATAATTTTTTACTTACATCTGAACCATAATGATGTCATGCTCTATACTTGCATATGTACATTTTAGAAAAAGATAATTCCTTACATCTCAAGGAGTTCAACTTCTGTTCTTTAGTCAAAGAAACAGCCATTCTAAGAGTTATTCTAAACATTTAAATGCAGTTTAAGTTACAGTTGTGCCATTCCACCTACTTGACCCATTCAATTCCGTTTGACTTTATAAAGTTGATACATGCAACTCAACCTATGAGAACAAACAGAATAGCAGAACTTTTTGAAAGAAAAGTGAATATGAACAAAGAAATTATCTTAATGAGATAAGCTACAAAGTCACCACACGTGTCAACAACTCCAAAACAGCAGTTTCAACACAGCTAATGAGATACGCTAGGCCGTTAACAAATGTACCTCAAATTCTATATATTATATATTCATACGACTAAGGAGAAACTCTTGTAAGTTAGGGTGTTCAAGTCGTACCTCATATTATGCTGTCTAAGGTTTTAGATATAGTCTAAAGGATCCATTCACGGTGAGTAAGAGAGAAGTGTATATGATGGCTACAAGAAATTAAACCAGGATATAATATGAGAAGCCATAAATAAGACTAAAGAAATGAAATCACTACATGTCTATATATAAAACTTGAAATGATTAAACATTGAACACATATCACTGATACCTAATAGGGTGATATTGTGCCACAAGTAGGTTACGTACACCTTATTATAAACTTTAACTATGAAATCACTACAACAAACAGGATCGACCACCTTCACGAAAATCCAATATCTGAAAACTATAAGCTCCCAAAAGAAAGAATTAGTGTCCCCGCCGTCAAAAATTAAGAATCCGTATGTGACTTTTGAACTATCATACTTTAACTTGGAAACTTCATGTTATTCAGTTATGCATATACTAAACAGTCCATCTTGTAAAGAAACCTGGCGTAACGATTATAGAGTACTGTAATTATCTATTTCTAGTGCTAATGAAGGCTCCTCAAATGGAGGAGGAAGGACCACGCGGGCTGGACAGATGAAGATAATTACATGCAAGGCGTGTTGTTCTAAAGATCAAAAGAAAAAAGTGCAAAGGAATATGAAAGAACAACAAAACTTTCCCATATAAAAGTTAAACAACGAAAATTTTCACAAAAAACGTAGATGAAAGAAGACACACATGCATTACCTTGTGCTATAGCTCCTCATGCATTATATTGCTGGGGGCTGCAATTTCGCAGTTCAACACTTCTATAATACTAACCAACATGGAGTTGCACCGTCCTCTTGGTATACCACACCATTTGTTAATCCCTGCGGATACCTATTGCACAACCGGTAAAATCCCGTAATAACTCAATAATATTACAATAATAATCTCAATATTATTCCACATCATTTTTCCATTAGTTGGTAAATCTTAATAAATCAAATTATAATTGGTATTTTTGTTGCTTAATTTACATGATATGCAATTGAAGGCTTTATTTTAATTCTTTTGCAAGAAGCCAGTGGTGGTATGTAGTGAACTAGTGATCACTGATCACCAACGGTAGTAAGGAGAGAGACTAGAAAGGACATCGGCATATGTGTGTGTCGTTTCATATACATAACTTATTTGATGCAAATGTTTATATATTTAAAACAGAAACGATTTAAGTGACTAAAAATAATGTATACTGTCATGTTTAAACTGATTTGCAGAAAAAAGACACACTTATTTAGAAACCAATCAATTATTGTCACACAATTTCAAGCATATATTTAGCCTTCCTAGTCATTTATCTATTTAAAATGTAATCTCTTATTTTCAATAACTAATACAATGATTAGTTAAGGGGATTAACATTTGCAAACTTGCATTATATGTTGATAAGAGATCGATAACTAGTATTTAATCGCTTTTGACGTATAATTGTTTAAATTCCTTAAACTTTTATGTGTAAAAAGAAAATATGATTTGTTACGAGAGATAAAATCTTTTATATAATAAAGGAATTATATCATTTCGGAGTGATTTTGTCAATTCATTTTTATTGAAAAAACAATTGAGCTAATAGGAGAACTCGATTTTGTCACGTAAGCAAAATCATGTGATGTGATTGGTTAATAAAAGTCAAAATTAAATTGATTTTGGTCAAACTTTAATAAATTTGGTGGAGAAAGTTGTTTGATAAAAAAAACACATAAAAATATAGGTGTCAAATTTGTGAAAACAAAAACTTAAAAAAAGAGTAGGAAATTAATAAAACTTTAGTGGTTGAATTTTTAAAAATTATATAGAGTTAAGTGTAATATTTGAAGCCTCCATATTTTTTAATAACTTTGGATTATAAACAAATACCCCTTTATACTTTATACTCTTTATGCTTTATATCTTAAAAAATACAATGTATATGTTATTTTAAAATAACAAAATATAAATTTGCATAAGATTATAAGTACCAATTTTTTTACATTATACGTTCAATAATGACTCATATATTTCATTTTTAAAATTTTAACCTATGCGGGCATGAGTTTACATTTTAAATATGGCTAAATTACTGAAAATGGGAATATAATTATCAAATTGTAAGCACGGGTTACTTTAATATAAAACTAAATATACACTATTTTACTTATAACAATGTCTCATGTAATTCTTATTTATTTATATAAGGATATCTAGAAAAACATTTTAAAAAAACTTTAAGGAGCATACTTTAACTTTATCAACGCTCATTATGTGCTATTAAACTTGCATCATGTGTATAACATAATATAAGTAGTGAAATTTAAATAACAACATCAACATATTTGTCAGCTAAAAAAATTTAAATCTTGAGTTACCTAACATAAAGTTTTACAAATATTTTACCAAATTGTAATGGATATTAATGTATAATGAAAAACTCGTGCATAAGTATTAGTTGTACTTATATCACAATTTTCATGGACAAATTCTTATGTGTATATAATGAACTAAAATGTTACTCCCTTTGTCCTATATTAAGTGTCCACTTTCAAAGTGCACAAAGTTTTAAGAAATTCCACTAATTACTTATTCCACAAATCAAATATCATTTCTAACCACTAAAGTCTCATCTCATTGGTTGGAATACATTATGGACACTTAATTTGGGACATCCTAAGATTCCATTGTTGATACTTAATATGGGACGGAGGGAGTAAAATAAATTTGATTTATGTCTAAACTTCGTGCATGCACGAAACTTATAAATATATAATTATATGCAATTACCTTTAAAGACACAATATTCAGTATTAATACAGAATAATTTTTTTTGTCAAAACCCCGTGCACGTATTATAACTAGTAATTGTAAGACTGGAACATATTTATGCTAGATATAGTAGTAAGTTACTCGCACGATGCAGTAGTAAAGAAAAAAAACGATGTGTTAAATGCTTGACGACATTTTATAAAGGTGTAATAATCAAATAGTTTCGTGACTTTAGTTTTGTAAACCACAAAAAATAAATCAATATCTAAATTTTTTGAAAATATCATAATTGCATATTATTTTTTATGTTGAGTTTTTGGAAATCATTTTACAAACTTCTTTTTAATGGTTCATTAATTATTAAGATGAGTAAAACTGTTGTGCAAAATCTTTAAGTAAAATAGTTTACACATATAAAATGAAGCTATATTTCTTCAACTTATATATTTTTATTTTAAGAATCATAAAGGTATATTAGTAATTTACTTGTGTTGAATTTTCAACATGCATGGATGGCCTAAATTCTTTATAACAAGGGTGTTAAAAAGTATGATCCGTCCTGAACTCGACTAAGACTATTTGGGTCGGGTTACTCGGAACAATAATCTTATTCAGGTTATTCGCGTCAACTCGAATAACCCGAATGCTAAATAAAGTCGTGTATCAGGTTTAATATTTTTGGCTAAATTGGGTTCGAGTCGGCCCATTTGACCCGAATAATGGCTTTTACTTTTTTTAATATAATTTTTGTAAATTATGTATCTAAACTAGTACAAATAGGCAATTTTATGACCATGTTATTCATATTCCGGTTGACCCGAATCGGCATGGACCCGAATCAGATTAACCCGAATTTAAATAAGGTCAGTGTGGAAAACTAGAAGGGGGGGTTGAATAGTTTTGCCGATTTTAAGTTAGTATCAAAAACTTTAGATTCGATATTATGTGAAATCGTATGGATGTAGAGAAATTATAGATCTAATGATAAAGCAAGTAAATAAAGTAAAGCAAGGGATAGAAATGACACAACCGATTTATAGTGGTTCGGCTACAAGGACACATTCCTTGCCCTACTCCACTCCTCGAGTCACCTACTAGAGAGTTCAAGCACACTATGTCAACAAACTCCTTCAACTTGGCGGAGAAGCCTTCACAACGTTGCTTACACCTTTTTTCGGTACAAAGCTAAATATCGAGTCCGTAACACGGTGGACCAAACCAACACGACTATTACACAACAAATATGTGAAATATCAAGTACAAGATCTTTGCTACAGAAATCTTGTGGAGGAACAAATCAATCAAGGACCCCTTGCTTGGATGACTTGTAGAATGCTCGTGATCTCGCCTTAGAGAAGGACCTATATGAGAATCACTAAAGAAATAAAGAAAGAAGTACTCTCTATATCAAGTGATCATTTGTTAGAAGAGAACGAGAGTATATGAGAGAATTAGTAAGAAGAGGGGTGAGTTAGAATGGAGAAATGGCTCTCTATTTACAGGAAAAACTTGCCACTGTTTCCCGGATCCCACGGATCCCTCCCACAAGGGATCCGTCTAGTGTAAACCTAGGGATCCGTGGGACGCTCCTCTTTGCCCATGGGTTTTTTGCTTATGGGTCATGGGTTATAGGTTGGTCCATGGGTATTCTTTTAGATACAATGTATCTAATGAGTACAATGTATCTAGTCAAGTGGGTATGGGTCAATACCATGGGTTATGGATATGATCCATGGGTTTTGATTTTTACCCATCCTAATAAACTATTACAACAAATGATTTATTACAACAATTTGTATTAAATGGCTATATGTAAATGCTTTACAAAAATAACATGTATCCTTATAATTGTACTTAAGATAACATTATATTTGTTATCAACAAAACACAAAGAGATCGCAAAATATTAATAAACGTTTTAACGGTTTATTTGTATTAACAATCTCCCCTTTTTTGTTGATGACAAAACATAATGTTATGATAAGTAAAACTTAAGAATAAATGTATGTTTTGAAAGCCCCTAAGTTTTACTTCTTCTCCCCTTTTTTGTCGAAACAAAAAGTTAACCTATCGAAGAAATAAAAGTGTGGAGAAATAGTCCACGTATCGCTTACTCCCCCTTGACGGTAGCTCCCCCTAGTTTGGGGCGTCAAGTGAAGAAAAATAAAAACATCCTACAAAGAAAAGGTTATTAGTAACATGCACAAGTAATCTTGTGATTGACGAGAATCAAGATTGGGAGCCAAGGTATGTAAACAAAGCCTTGTAATAAAACAAACAAAGTATAGTGGTATTTATACCACCTACAAGCATGTGAAGATAAAAACAAGACTTGTTCTTGAAAATGACACAAAAGAAAAGTACTAAAAATAGAAAATAGTAATAATGATTCCGTCCATGCTTGCATAAGGTTATGAATGGAGGTTTTGATGAGTAATGATATTGATGCGATCAAGAATGAGGTTGAGTATGAATCGCATTTCTTCCCTAACTTCTATTGCAATTTCCCTAGTGGATTGGCAATGTTCACAATGTAAGTGATGTGGGTAATGAGTGCGGAAGTTTTCCGGGTTGTTTTGATTTGTGAGTTGCGGAAGATCTGGTGGAAAAATGGGAAAATACGGATCAAAGTCCGGAATGTTTGGAAGTGGTGGTGGAAAAGAACCTAGATGTTCTTGTAGCTTAATAGGAGCTAAGGGTGGTGATGTTTCAAGGTCATTGAATATTGTGTTTGGAGAAGTGGGAGGTGTCAAAAATGCTATTTCTTTTTGTTTTGGTTGTTGAGATCTTGTTGGAGTCTTAAGGAGTTTCAAAAGAGTGACTTTTTAGGTGATGAAGTTGGTGTACTCGTTGGTGATGAAGGAGGTGTTATAATGGAAGCATCTTGTGGTGAGTTATTTGTTGGTGATGAACCATTCGATGATGGTTTTGCTAAGCAACAAAGCCGGATGCTAATCCGTCCGGATATCCTAGAGTTTGATTGTGGTATTTTGGAAGGTGGAAGTACAAAGGTTTAGATTTCATGAAGAGGATTGTTTGTACTAGGTGATTCATCTAAGTTGTAAGATCTTTTGGATGACATGGTGTTGGTTGTTTGTGAAGATGAGATGAATATGCAAGCATTTTGGGAGTCATATATATGTAGAAAAACAATACATTGTAATGAATGCTTGACCCAAAATGTGAATTAAAATCTAATGATTAGATATGAATTTAAAGCATGTGATCATGAGAACACAAGCATTAAAGACCATACTCTAAAAAAAATGAAAAGATATTGGAGTTTTCATCCAAAGTGAGAAAAAAATAGAAGATAAAACTAGCTTCTATCTCGCGGATCCTTCCCTTGAGGGATCCGTCCAGCATTAAGGCTGGGATCCGTAGTGCTGGTGATACAGGCAGCACAAAATTTTCCTGTTTGAAAACATTTATGCCTAGTGTGTGCCTATATGCAAACTATTTGGAGTTGCGGTTATCTCGACTCCTAAGAAGAAAGAAAAAATAAACTAGAAGTGAAAAAGCATACTATTATGTGAGATAACCCGAAAACACATAGTTAGTACTTGAGTACACAATTCAGTGCTACAAATGCTCCTAATTCATTGTGGCTTAAATGAATGTACCCAAAAACACATATTAGTTATGTGTCCCCTTTAGCATTCAAAAGACATGAGATGCAATGAAAACGGGTTTTTAATTTGTATTAATAATGAAAAAGTGATTTGTCCTAATCGTGAGAAATTGCTTTTGTGAAATTCATACGGGAAGAGGTATCATTTTTAGAAAACATTCCAAAAGGAGGTTTCTATGTGCAAATAAAGATCATTTTATCCTTTGTAAAGAAGGTGTGTGTGTAATTATATATTTGCAACTTGTACTTATTTTGAAAGAAAATAAGAAGAGTTATAAGTGAAAAACTTATCTTGGGTTTTGAAAATTCCCGTATTGCTTGTGAGTTGTGCGTGAAATAGGGATCCTAGACTCAGAAAAAAGAAGGTTAGTGTTTACATACCTTTTAGATTTTAAAAAATAAATTACGACGATTGTTCCATGAGACCAAGACCAAGACGAAGTAGGTTGAATTTTTCCCGCTTCAACAGTTTGGTAAGAACGTCGGCTATATTGTCTTCGGATGCTACCTTCTCAATAGAGATGTTCCCCTTTTGAACATTGTCTCTTAAGAAGTGATGATAAATCTCTATATGCTTTGTGCGAGAATGTAATACCGGATTCTTGCTTAGATCGATGGCACCCTTGTTGTCACATAGAATGGCTATGTCACTTAGATGAATGTCGTAGTCAACTAACGCTTGTTTCATCCATAGTGCTTGTTGGCATGCTTTGCTGCCAGAGATGTATTCGGCTTTGGTTGTTGATATTGCTAATGCCATTTGTTTCTTTGAAAACCAAGATGTTAAACAACATCCCATAAAAGTACATACCCCACTTGTACTTTTTCGGTCAACATAATCACCTGCATGGTCAGAATCTGCATATAGAATTGTTTCTACTCCCGTGCCCTTAGGATACCATAATCCTAATTGTGTTGTACCCTTAATGTATCTAAATATTCTTTTTACGGCTTCTAGGTGTGATGTTTTAGGGTCTTCTTGAAACCTAGCACATAGACAAACACTAAACATGATATCCGGCCTACTAGCCGTGAGGTAGAGAAGACTACCAATCATGCCACGATAGTAGGTATTATCGACGGATTCGCCATCTTCATCTTTTGTGAGTTTGGTGTCGGATGACATTGGTGTCCTAATTGGTTTCGATTCTTCTAGACCAAATTTCTTTAACATCTCTTTTATGTATTTAGATTGATTAAAGAAGATACCATCTTCTACTTGTTTGATTTGTATACCAAGAAAGAAACTAAGTTCTCCCATCATACTTATCTCGAACTCGTCATGCATGATTTTAGAGAAATCATCACACATGTCTTGACAAGTGGATTCGAATATAATATCATCTACATATATTTGAACTATGATTATATGTGACTCTCTTTTCTTAGTAAAAAGTGTGTTGTCAACTAACCCCATGGTATAGTTGTGTTTGATTAAAAATGACTTGAGTCTATCATACCAAGCTTTTGGAGCTTGTTTAAGACCGTAAAGGGCTTTCTTTAACTTATACACATGTTTAGGTTTTTCAAAATCGATGAAGCCCGAAGGTTGAGCTACATATACTTCTTCGTTAATAAAACCATTTAGAAAAGCACTTTTGACATCCATTTGATAAAGCTTTAGATCATTAGCACAAGCATAAGCAAGAAGTATTCTTATAGACTCTAATCTAGCCACGGGGGCATAGGTCTCATCAAAGTCTATTCCTTCTTGTTGGTTATACCCTTGGGCAACGAGTCTAGCCTTGTTTTTAGACACTACTCCGTTTGCATCTAACTTGTTTTTATAAACCCATTTGGTTCCTATTATGGTTTGATTACTATGTGGAGGGACAAGTGTCCAAACATCATTAGAAACAAATTTGTTTAATTCTTCTTGCATGGCCATTACCCAACTTTCATTATTATGGCTTCTTGTGTATTCTTAGGTTCTATGGTTGAAACAAAACAAAATAGGCTACTTTGGTTTTGAACTTGAGACCTTAAGGTTCTTTCGTTTAACTTTCCTATGACCTTATCTACGGGGTGATCTTTGGACTCTTTAATATTTATAAGTTCATTATTTGAAGATTCTTCTTCTTCTTCATTTATCTTTTTCTTTATTACAATAGCTTCACTTTCTACAATCTCGTCATCGACAAGAGGTGGAGAGGGTTTGGGTGGACTTTCATCAAATTTTACGTTTAATGACTCTTCTGCCTTCATTGTTTCTTTATTTAGTATGACATAGGCTTTGCTATTAGGGGAGTAACCTAGAAAGATACCTTCAGTTGATTTAGGATCAAATTTTGTAAGGTAATCTTTAGTGTTGAGAAGAAAACATTTGCTACCAAAGACTCTAAAATGATCTAACGTAGGCTTTTTGCCTCGAAGTAACTCGTATGGAGTTTTACCTAAGATTGGTCTAATTAAGACTCGATTAAGTATGTATGTTGAAGTATCAACGACATTGCACCAAAACTTTTGAGGTATGGATTGCTCACTAAGCATGGTGCGACTCATTTCTTGTATGGTTCTATTCTTTCTTTCAACTACCCCATTCGATTGTGGAGTGCGCGGAGCCGAAAAGTTGTGAGTAATACCATTAGCGTCACAAAAGGCTCTAAATTGCATTTCATTATCGAATTCCCTACCATGATCCGTTCTAATAGACACTATAGGACTTCCTAGTTGTCTTTGGATTTTCTTGCTTAATATTTCAAAATAATTAAACGTCTCTGTTTTGTTCTTTAAGAATTTTGTCCATGTATACCTAGAGTAATCATCCACTATGACCAAAGTGTAGTAGTTGCCTCTATAACTTTGGATAGCGGATGGACCAAATAAATCCATTTGTAGTAATTCTGGACACTTAGTTGTAGACACCATGTTTTTACCTTTGTGACTAGAATGAACTTGTTTTCCTACATTACAAGCATCAAAAAAGTGCTGTTCATATTTTAACTTAGGTAGATCTCTTACTAGATCTTTGGATGATAGCGATTGAAGAAGTCGCATATTGGCATTACCCAATCTTCGATGCCATAAGGTCGAAGTATCATCCATAGAGGTAAGACAAAGTTTGTCTTTAGGTTCATTACCAATTTTAATGACATAGACTCCATGTTTCATAATTCCTCTTCCTATGGTTATGCCATTTTTTAATACCTTACTACCGTTTTCGGTAAAAAGTACATTGCACTTTTTATCACATATTTGCCCTATACTTAAGAGGTTAAATTTTAGGTTTTCTGCGTGACACACATTGTTAATGGTTAGATATTTGTTAGAAATCGTACCTTTACCGATGATTTTACTTTTGCTATTTCCAAACACCACATTACCTCCATTGAAGGATTCATATGTGGAGAATAGATCTTTATTGTCGGTCATGTGCCTCGTGCACCCGCTATCCTTGACCCATTCATCCGGGTCTAGGTCGACCTTTAAGCACACCTAAGAAAACAATTAACTCAAAAGTTTGGTCCCCATTTGTTCATGGGTCCATTAGTGTTAAACATTCCATTCATGTTAGACATGTATGGATAAGGTAAATATGCATTCCATGGTGCAAAGTTTTGAAAAAGAAAACCGCTTTGCATATTTGGGTTCTATCCCATTTGATGGTTACTTCTTGGGTAAA
Source organism: Chrysanthemum seticuspe (assembly GCA_019973895.1). Classification (NCBI taxonomy): domain Eukaryota; kingdom Viridiplantae; phylum Streptophyta; class Magnoliopsida; order Asterales; family Asteraceae; genus Chrysanthemum; species Chrysanthemum seticuspe. The sequence goes on along the minus strand of BPTQ01000006.1, from coordinate 49,323,985 downwards.
CATTATTAGGTCTCCTAGATGGATTAGTTTTCGAAAAAAGATGGAGCTTTGTTTCTTGCAAAAATGGGATTATGTTTTGGAGGTGGTTGTCTAGTGGTAAAATGAGTTGGTTTCTTCTTATTAACAATAACAAAATCTGTTCGCGATGAAGAAGCTATGTTTTTACCACTGTTTGCTACAACAGACCCACAGATCCCTGGCTGTACACTAGCCGGTTCCTTTTTTATGGGATCCGTGGGATCCGCCACAACAGTGGCTTGTTTTTCTAGTACCTTAATAAATTGTGTTTCTTTGTTTTCACTAGTTGATGGATCAAGTTGTTGAATACCTAAACCTTTTTGGTTGTTTCCGGTTTTAACACTATCTAATATCATATCTAAAGTATTCGTACTCATTCTAGCAATTTTAGAATCTAGTTGATCAACTAGTGTTTGAAGTTGAACTCAAAGTTCGCATTCACCACTTGATATTTTACCCTTTTCTAGACGTTTTAATTTTGCTTTTAATTCTATGACTTCTTTATCTAAACGTTGGTTTTGAATTTTTAAAAGCTTGTTTTTGTTAATTAGTTTTAAGCTAATATTGCAAAGTTTGTCATATTCATTATACAATGAGTCGTCATCTAGTGATGAGCTACTATAGTATTCGTGACATACCTCGTCATTTGCCATGAGACAAATTTCTTTGTCCTCCTCGTCGCTCATTCCCCATGATGAGTGTCTAAATACTCATCATTTTGGTACCATTTAAACTGCAAAAACATCTGAAAACACTCAGAAATGCATCAAAATGATAAAAATATCACAAATTAGTGTTTTATGTGTTTTAAATGTAAAAATATCAAAATCTGGTGAAAAACGTATCAAGTTTGCATAATTGGCAGTTTTAGTCCCCCAAGTTTCAAAAGTTGTCAAAAACAGTCCCTGGTAAATCTAAATAAAGAGAAATGTTATTCAAGGTCCCTGAAATAATCTAATTTGTCAAAAATGGTCCTTGAATAAATCTTTTGTAAAATGGCATAAAAGGTCCCTGAACTTTCAAAATTGTCAAGTTTGGTCCCTGGAAAATTGGAAAATGGCAAAACTGGTCCTTGCACTTTTGATGATTGTCACTTTTAGTCCTTGGAACATCTTTACAGAATTGGCAGGAATGGTCCTTGAGTTTTCAGAAAGTACACTTTGGTCCTTGTCATAATAACCTAATCTAAGCCTTGTCAAAACATTTTAGACCCCTGCCAATTTACCCTTTTGAACCCCCTGTCACAAACCAATTTTGACCCCTTGGTCAAAATAAGTCAAAATCCAGAAATACCCGCCACCTCTTCTGCTTCTTCTCCCACCTCCTGCTTCTGCAACATCACCTGCTCCATCCCAAGACCTTATCCCAAACACCTTTCTCTCCACTCATCATCACCCCTACAAACCCACCCCCCCTACTTGCCTGTTTCAAAGCCTACAAGTCAAACTGCCACTTCCCGCCAAAATTGAAAAAACAGGCAATACACTTATTACTCTCCCATTGGTCATGAGAAGAGGTGGGATTCAGACAGAGGACACGTGTGAGCTCAACTAATGCTTAAAAGAGGCAAAGAAGGCAAGAGATGAAGCAGTAGATTTAGTTTTAAAAATTCTCTTATGTCGTTTTTACTATTTCTGTGTTAGTTTAAATCCAAAGTTGTAATATTTGGTTCCTAAGTACTAAATTCAAGTTATAATTTCAGTCTAATCAAGCTTTAGTCACTAATTCCAAATTTCATTCAGTTTTACTTTTATATGCTCACTGTTGAAAACTTAAGTTTACATCTCAATACTTCAAGCTTCATATAGCTTAGTTTCAAGTTTACTTAAGCTTATATAAGCTTTTTTATAGCTTTTCATAAGCTTATAATCAAGTCTCAAGTTTTTTGAATATTGGTCAACCAAAGTCAACATGGGTAAGAAATTGAATCAGAAATGGCAATGGGTTGGTGCAGACATGTTCTTGGGCTTGGATTAGAAACAGTGGGTTGGTATAAATAGGTTAGAGATCCTTTGGTTACTGTTTTGCATACCATTGTGACAGAGGACAATTTGTAAGTTATTTTAAGGTTTTCTTTGCATTATCTTCAAGAGTAGTTAAAACTGGTTATAGCCTGTTTCAGTAGCTGTATTTAGGATAATCAGAGGTAGTTTGATCATTAATATCAGTTTGATCAGGGTCTAGCTCAGTTTCTATTACAAAACAGTAGTTATAGGGGTGTTTGGATTATTAGCTTAATCTGTTTTCAAAGGTTGTTCAGTGTTTGAGATAAGTTGGATCATATTTTTTTAGTCCATTTATGCTCTTATCTTTCCTAGTTTGGTGCCTGCAACCATTCAAAGTCAACATTACATGAATCTGTCTTGTTATGCTCAACTGTTGTGACATTGTATAATCAAACTCTTGTTTTGTGCTAGAAAATCATAAAGTTAGCTATCAGTAGTCTTATAACATCATAATACATCATAAACAATCAACAAATTGAGTTCAAATCTCACTAAAGTCAACAAATCAGTTTGTACTCTAAAAGTCAAAATTGGTAAAACCTGTTTTTCAGCCAACTGCAAGTATTTTTCCTTGATTCATTTTTGGATCAAATTCAGTAAGACTTGGCATTCTAAAAAGTTCACCTGGTCTTTTCACTTATTAGCATTTTAGTATAATTTTGCAATTTTTGTAAAAGCCCCAAACAAGCTCATCTTTTGGCTCCTAAGTACCCTGCTCCAAGCTTGCAGTTGAAACTGAGATTTTCTCAGTTTGTGCAGCTTGTGCACAGGGCTCAAAATAGCTTCTCAGGGTCTGATTTTTGGTATACTTGGCCTCACCCAGGTCTTTTCCAAATTCCAAGTGATAGTTTTCCTTTTTAGCTTATATTCAAGCTTGTGCTTGTGTCCAAAGATAGTACTCAGAATCTGTTCTTAAGCAAAAAGCTCAAACATCAATTCTGTTCTAGATTGCTTATCAGAGATTCAAGCTTGTTGTTATTTATTGCATTTTGGTCATTGTAGCTTATTATAGCCTCATTATCAGTTTGGAAGCTTTTGGACTCCATTTGGCTTATTAAAGTGCTTATTTATAAGCACTAGCTTCATCAGTTTCAAATCCTTCCATACAACCCCTTGTTTTTCTATTTTTCCTAGATTCCTAGTATAATTTTAGAGTTTTCCTGAAATTTTCACATTTTTCCATAACAGTTTGCTACTTTTCTTAATTAAAAACAGTTTCTAGGATTATTTAAATAGCTTTTAATACAAAAAATTCAGAAAAGGTTCAAAAAAATAATTTTTCATTTTTATTAAGTTTAGATAAATATAAATAGTGAAAAAAGTAATTTTCCAGATTTTTCATAGTTTATTTTGTAATTTTTAGTAATTTAATTAGTTTTTAATATTTTAAAATTCATAGAAAATAGAAAAATAATCAGAAAAATATAAAAATAGTTTTGAAAATTCTTTTTTGTTATTTTAGATTTTTCCAAGTCATAATTTTAATTTTCTAGCTTTATTTCCTAATTTCTTGTAATTTAGGTTATTATTAATTAGTTAAAAATAGTTTTTAATTAATAATAATTAATTAATTAGTTATAAAAATAATTTTCTTTTTCTAAAAAGTTTCTTATATCATTAGGTTTGTAAAAATATCATTTTCATATTTTTAGGATTAATATTGAGTAAGTTTCACGTTTTTATTTGTACGTAACGTAGTTTTTAATTCAGTTTTATAAAAACATAAAAAACAAAAACATTAGTTTAAAATTAGTGATAGCATTTATTTAATAGATTTTAACTTTTAATTTCCTTTAAATCTCCTGTAGTTTATAAAAAACTCAAAATACCTACTGATCACTATCCTTAGTGGTTATTCGACATCTGATTGTGTTAAACACCAGTCATCCTCCGTGGGACATAACGACCCGGGAATCCACTGTATTCCTCTGGACTTCATTGTATTTGTGATTTAAGCAGTTTTAAGTCTGTTACGGCTAGCCATTCACAAGTGGTTAGTTTGTGTGATTAGACTTGACTGTTTGGAACAGATCAAATTTTGGCGCCGCTGCCGGGGAGGCTGTAAGCGTGTTCTAAACATTTTTCAGACCCGTACTTGCACATATACCACAGTTTGTAAAAAGTTTTCTGTAAAGTTAATATAAATCAAAAAGTTCATTAACACTTTTCCTAAAGTGTTAAAAACACCAAACAAAATATAAAACAACAAAACAATCGTAACGTTTTCTGACTTGTGTTTCTTTTAAGGTGATTCTTAAAGAAATACGATTTGGTTAAACGAGACGATACCAAAAATATTGTCCAAAAGTTTTTAAACCCATCAGCACATATCTATACCTACGTCTTTTCCGTGGTACTTAATATACATAAAAATCAACCACCGCAAATCAAGGCAGTGCACTACCTAACTGGGGGTGCGACCATAATAAGTTCCCGAACATCAGATTTAAAACTTGCCTTTGTGTCACTTGTGATTTGGTGTACCTTTTTCAAAGAAGCCAGTTCATTTGTGATTATTGGTTAAGTTCACTTGTGTTTTGCCTCATTTGTTTTGAAAACTGATTTTTATAACTTAGTGCATGCGCACTCGTTCTTCCAGTTCTACAAGTCCTTTGTCAGAACTTGGAAATATTCCTCGTAGACGTAGAGGACGTTCTGCTCCTTCAGCTGTGACTGAGGAACGTCTACCACCACCACCACCTGCCGTAATGGCAGAAGACAAGCCGATGAATGAGCTTCTCCAAGCACCCATCGAGGGTTACGGAGATGCCATTGTTGTCCCAGCCATCGTGGCTGACACTTTTGAGCTCAAAACCGGGTTACTTAATCTGGTAACCCAAAGCCAATTCTATGGTTTTGAGCGGGATGATCCTCATGCACACATTCGATGGTTTAACAAGATTGCATCTACCATCAAATACAAGAATGTCCCACATGAAGCTATCAAGCTTCTTCTGTTCCCATTTTCTCTAGAGGGACAAGCCCGGAATTGGCTTGAGAAACAACCCCCTCGTTCCATTGAGACATGGGAAGATCTAGTTACCAAGTTTGTGAACGAATTCTATCCTCCATCCCGAACCACAAGTCTTAAGAATGAGATAATGAAATTCTCTCAGAGATTTGAGGAATCATTCGGGGAGGCATGGGATCGTTACAAAGACTTGCTCCGCAAGTGTCCGCATCATGGTTTTACCGAGTTAATGCAAATGGATACTTTCTACAATGGTCTGAACCAGGCCAATCAAGACTCTCTGAATGCCTCCGCGGGAGGTAATTTCTTGAGCAAGACCACAAAAGAAGCCTTGCAAATAATTGAAAACAAGTCCCAGGTCCGTCCTTTCCGCACAAAGACATATCATACTGAGTCTAATGCTGGACGTTCTACTTCATCTCCCGTGAGTACATCTAGCACCGATGCTAAGATTGACAAACTCACGGATATTGTTCAGGCTTTGGTTCTTGCTAACCAGAAGAAAGTCACTTTCACACAAGCACCATCATATGGTGAAGTGAAGAAAGTTGAAGTTTGTGTTACTTGTGGTGGGCCCCATGCATACTACAACTGTACTGCCACCGATGGTAGTCCGTTTGAAGCTAATGCTATAGCCGGTACTTCAAATCAAGGAGGTAATCAATACCGTCCTCAGAATGAACCAAACTACCGTGCTAACACTTATCAGGCACCACCCGGTTTCAACCAGAATCCTAACCGGAATCAGAACCAACAAAGAATGAACCAAGGTTATCAAAACCAAGGTAATTTCTATTCCGGACCCAACCAAGGTTTCCAACAACAAGGAAATCTTAATCAAAACACTTACAACCGAGGGAATCAATTTCAGGGGAATATGAACCCTAATCAAGGGAGTCTCTGGCTATAACCAGAACATACGGCCTCAAATTGTCCCTCCACCTCCTCCTGTGTCAACATCTGATGAGCTTTTAAAGCAATTCATGAAGACTCAAGAGGAGACAAACAGGTTGTTGGTCAGTCAGATCGCTGAATTAAAGAAGTCTTTAAATGATCGACCCTCGGGCTCAGGTACTTTACCTAGCAACACGATCGCTAATTCGAGGGGCGATGCAAAGGCGATCACAACCAGGAGTGGTACTTCATATGATGGACCAGCTATTCCTACTACCTCTTCTTCTTCTCTCCCGAAGGTAGTGGAAAGTAAACCTGAGGCGACAAAGGACAAGGAACTTCCTACTAATAACGGAAGTACCAGCACTGTCCATCCTCAGGTTGTCCAGAAACCAAAATCCAATCCAGGAGTTGTTTTTGAACCTCCTGTTGCTCCCATTGAAAAATCCAAATCTTCTATTCCTTACCCATCACGTTTACATGAGCAAAAGCTCCGCGAGAAAGCTGGTCATCAAATGGAAAAATTCTTTCAAATTTTCCAAGAACTTCATTTTGACATAAGCTTCGCGGATGCTATCATGTTGATGCCCAAGTTTGCATCAACTCTCAAACACATGTTAAGCAACAAGGAAAAGCTGTTTGAAATGGCTAAAACTCCTCTGAACGAGAACTGCTCTGCAGTTATCTTGAAGAAGCTTCCCGAGAAGCTTGGAGATCCTGGAAAATTTCTCCTACCTTGTGTATTTCCAGGAATGGTTGAATGCTTTGCCTTAGCTGATCTTGGTGCAAGCATAAACATGATGCCTCATTCAGTGTGGAAGAAACTATCTCTTCCGGATCTTACTCCTACATGCATGACTCTCGAGCTTGCAGATCGTACAATATCCCGTCCTCTTGGAATTGCCGAGGACGTATTTGTGAAAGTAGGAAAGTTCCATTTTCCAGCTGACTTTGTAGTTGTTGATTTCGATGCTGATCCACGGGTTCCTCTCATTGTTGGAAGAGGATTCCTGAGAACGGGTCGTGCTCTCATTGATGTATTTGAGCAAGAAATCACATTACGTATTGGTAATGAAGCTGTCACTTTTAACCTTGATCAAACTTCGAGGTACTCCGCAAACTATGATTCTGAGTCGGTTAACCGAATAGATATCATTGATGTTGCTTCTGAAGAGTACTCTCAAGAAGTTCTTGGTTATTCTCATAATTCTGTGAGTGGGAATCCCACCACATCTTCTCAACCTATCATAGCCAATTCTACTCCTTCTCTCACTCCGTTTGAGGGAAGCGACTTCATCTTGGAAGAGATTGAAGCATACTTGGCTAGTGATTCTGTTCCATGGGAAATTGATCACGCTCCAATTGACATCGAGAGGGACATACTTCTCATTGAGAAAATGCTTAAAGATGATCATTCATCAACCCCTCACATTAGTGATGCAATTCCAGAAGAGATTAATCACCATGAGATTAATCAGGAGGGAGATATTCTTATTCTTGAGAAGTTGTTAAATCAGGACACTTCTCCTCCTCTCCCTCCCGTCAAACTTCATAACAAGGAAGTCAAGTCAGTTGAGAAAACTGAAGAATTTCCTGAAGTCGAACTTAAGGACTTACCACCTCATCTTGAGTATGCATTTCTTGAAGGCGATAATAAATTGCCCGTCATTATTGCTCGAGATTTGAGTAAAGATGAAAAGACTGCTCTCATAAAGGTCTTGAAGTCACACAAGCAAGCAATTGCTTGGAAACTCTCCGACATAAAGGGTATTAACCCTGAGTTCTGTACTCACAAAATCTTGATGGAGGATGACTTCAAGCCAGCAGTTCAACATCAGAGAAGGGTGAATCCAAAAATCCATGATGTTATCAAACAGGAGGTTATCAAACTTCTTGATGCAGGATTGATTTACCCTATCTCAGATAGTCCTTGGGTTAGCCGATTCACTGTGTTCCAAAAAAGGGTGGCATAACTGTTGTCACGAATGAAGAAAACGAGTTAATTCCAACTCGATTGGTTACGGGATGGCGTGTCTGTATTGACTATCGTAAGTTGAATGACGCCACCCGTAAAGACCATTTTCCTCTACCCTTCATGGACCAGATGCTTGAGAGATTAGCAGGGAATGAGTACTATTGTTTCCTTGATGGTTTCTCAGGATACTTTCAAATCCCCATTGATCCACAGGATCAAGAGAAAACCACATTCACCTGCCCATACGGAACTTTTGCCTACAAACGTATGCCTTTTGGCTTATGTAACGCTCCT